>CAMOHE010050037.1:44298-68979 GCA_946598075.1 Artocarpus hirsutus | reverse complement strand
TTGGAATCCTCTAAAGTTGAACTAGTGAAGAGGAAGTTGAATTTGGTTTATTAACGTGTAAATTTCGGTCTTGATTTGTGCTTTTTGTTTTTGTTTTGAGGTACGGGCTTTTTGTTTTTTGTTTGTGTTTTTCTCTATAGAAGATTGATGATTAACTAGTTAGCTAAGCCATCTGTGTGTGTGTGTTTTTCTCTATAGAAGATTGATGATTAACTAGTTAGCTAAGCCATCTGTGTGTGTGTGTGTGTGTTTTTTTTTTAATTTTGATTCATATTCGTCAATGTAATTGGAGGGTTTGTATTGGTTGGTATATCTTGATTTGGGAATTATTGATGATGGTCTAAGCTTTGGTTGATATGTTTTAGGTCTTGGCTAATAATTAAGAACTCTTTGTTAATGACTCTTAGTAATTAATTTGGACAATCTAGTATCTTTCAAGTTAAGAATCATCGTAATCATTTTTTTTATGATAGTTATATATTCTATAATTATAAGAAGAATTATTAAACATATCACGTCACTAGGATCATGATCTCTCTCTCGTATATATTTAGCTTTTTGGGAACTTTTGTTGCAGTTTGGTATGAGTTCTTGCGCGTTTGAACTGATCATTTTTAGAGAAACTTCTACTTGTGCATGTGGAAGTGGTTCAAATTATGTCCTTGCATTCATGTTTGGGAAGTGACTTTCAGTGGTTGTATGATCCCTGTAACAGCTGTGAAAGGTACCTTTGAAAGTCCCATTTGGGTGGTGATATTCCTAAGTGGCGACAATTACTCTTCAATTATTGAAAACAGTTAAAGAATCTCGCTTGATGGCAAAGTTGGTATTTGAGTAAAACTTTCAAATGTTTTTTTTAGATTAATTATTTGTTTACCTTCTGACACTCTCTTGTATTAAATTGATCATATTTTTGTAATCCAGCGTAGAACAGGTACCCAGGACACAAGCTCGGGGGGTGACGGCATTGCACTCTGGTGTTTTGACTCTCGCTGGTGTTGCAGTTACGACCCTTCAGCTGAAGCAAGGGAGTCCATTCAAGACACACTACAAGACTATGGTGGCTTTTCTAGTTGCTGTCTGTATCTATGTCGTGGCTGGAATAGCAAGTGTCATGTCCGATGATTTCGCTGAAGAGCTAACCACCGTCAGCCTCTTATCAGGCTTGCTTGCTTCTATGTTGCTAATTCTCGCCATGGTTCCTGTTTTGGGGTGGCTCTGTTTGGTTTTGTGGGTGCTTTTTGCTGTCATAATTGCTCATAATGTGATGTCTAAACGACGTCCTCCTCAACCTTTGCAACAAAACAATCAGGATCAGGATCAAGACTATGACACACTTCAGGTAAATCTACTGTTCACATATGTTTTAGAGTCTCACACATGTTTTTCTCTATTCTTTTCGCTTGAAAACACTATAATAAGAGTAATACACTTATGCTTGACACCCTAGAATGTCAGTATTTTACACGGTAGCAACCAAAATTTACATTAAAATCATTGTTGTCTTTTCAACCGTTAAATTGTCAATCTTTTAAAAACTCAGCTCCTTGTGGATACGACAACCTTTTTACACTACAAACGTTCGCGTATAAGAAAAATATTTTGGGCAATACAACAACACCCTAGTTTGCGAGTATTTTACTAGCAACCAAAAATTTACAGTTGAAACTGATATTAAGCCAAAGATGAGGTTAATTTGATCTTATGTTCCTTGCTTTTTTATGTTTTTCTTCTCTCTTTTTAAGTAATTGCTTAATTGCACAGTCGACAGAGAACCACTGGCTTTTCAACAGAGAACCAGCATATGTAGCTAACTAGCCAATTATGAACAGGTGGAAGAAAGAAAAACTTGAATTAAGGGGGTGTGAACCGTGAACAACTTGATTGTTACTAGACTTGTATATATTCATTTTTTTTAGGGGTATATTCATTTTTTTTTTACATACATGCATATATATATATATATATATATATGAATACAATAAAGTAGAGAAATATTGGGGTATTAATTAATGACATATATATAGTTGCATCAGTTTCAATAAATATCAGTCCCATTAGTATATATCTGATACTTTATATTTCTCTGTTATGAAGATCGCTCAGCTTGGACAGGAACCGGATTGTTTGAACACGGAGGAGGAAGATATTTACAATGAGCTATTAGAATTGTGCTAATTTCAAAGCATGTTTATGCATGACATTTTTGGGACCCGTTTGTTTGATGTATTGAGTTAATTTTTTGTACTTTAAATGTAAAGAATTATTTGGGTGTATGTTTGTTTTTTTAAAAATTCAAATAAAATGAATTCTTTATGTATAAGTTTTTAGAGTTCTCCTTTGTCTTAAACTCTTTGGAATCAGATCAATTTGTTACAGTAAAATCTCATATTCTTTCTCCTAAATTTATAGAAAAAAATTATAACTTCTTCATTTGATATTCGATTGAGATAATTCTTCTTTCATTGCATTCCTAATGAATGAAAGAAATAAATCAAGATTCATATTACATATTTTTAATATATAAACGTTAAGATTTTGTTAGATTTTTTAAAAAATTAAAAAAAAATTTCACTTTCTATCCAAACACAAATTTTAATTTCATTTTATATTCTGATTAACCCTTTAATACACATATAAACTTTAATTCGAATAACAATTTAAATCACACAACTCAAATCAACACAATTTGAATTTATTTACTACACGGGCCCTTAGTCTATTAAAAGGGTTTGAAAACTTGGCTCTTTTATTCAGAGCTTTGGAAGCTCTTCCTCACGTATATATAGCCTTAGAGAAGGCTCATATGGCCCCAAAAATAATAAAATAAAACCAAAAGAGGTCTTGCTCATATGGCAATTACGTAGCACTAAGGCACCTTTCTAGTTGACAACGTAGGCGGGTAAGATAGAAGCCGACTAAAAAATCATTTTTTCATGTGTTTGCCAAGTGTCACGATTGGATTGGTAACTTTCTTTGTTTTGTGCACATGGTGGGCTTTTAAATGGAAGGAGAGGATAATAGAGCTGCTGATTGGCTTGCTAACTCAACTGTCATTCGAGGAACATCTATAACTCTTGTCAGTGATCTTCCATCTGATCTGCGCAGAATTTTAACGGAAGAAATAATTGGGGTCTTTAACCTAAGATTGTGTCGTTGTTAGTCTGTTGTGTTTCCTTTGTATGTGTGTGTGTTTTTTTTTTTTTTCTCTCTTTTTGAGCCTGTTCATTCACCAAAAAATGGAAGGAGAAAAAAAAGTTGAAGCATTAAATCTATAGACCAAATCAGGTTCAAATTGGCGTGAGATTTGCCGAATTGTAAATGGCAACTGGCTCTTCCTTTGGTACATCTTTTTTACCACAGATTTGAAGTATCTTTACACTTTTCTCCTCTGTTTTCAACATAATTGCCAAAATTCCTTGCAAATAGACCCAAAAAACTAATTATTTTACAAAACATTACTAAAATTAGCTAAATAAATTTTAACATAAAACTAAATAAAACCACTTCCGGTAACCGACCGCATCAGCCTGGTAACTAAGACTTACTAAAAATATTTGAAAACATAAAAATACACTAAAAGCATAGTATTTGAACATATCTTCACATAAAACAATTAAAAGCTGACAAAAACTCTCAAAAACTATCAAAATATCAAGTTAAAGGCACTCCAATTATGTATAAAAAATCGACTCATCAAGGTTAATCATATAACTATACCTCTTTGTCTTCATTATTTCACAATTTGTCCCTCTATTTTTAAAAACTACAAAGGTATTATTTGAATTTGAAAAACTTGTTTCAATTTTATTTCTTGTAGACTTTTTTTTTTTACTTAAAAAACATAGTAATAAGATAAAAATACCCTTATTAAATATAATTTATATATGAAATATTTGTTTCTTTTTTAAAAAATTTTTATAAAGTTTATTTTAAAATTTAAAAGTCATAAAACTTAAGATCTTTTTTTGAAATTTGAATTGTTTTTGGATTTTTTATGTTTTAATATATAAAATATTTATGATAACTACTTAAAGGTAGTCATATTATTTTTCTCAATTTTTTCTATTCATAAAGTTGAAATTGAAATAAATTTTTAAAAATTTTAAGAATATTTTTATAATTTTTAAAAAATAGAAGGACAGATTAAAAAATAATTAAAACTAGCGGTTACAATTATGCAATTAGGCCTTTATTAAAATAATTAAAATAATGGTTTTTTATTATTATTGTATATTTATTTATTTGATTGTACCGACAGCATTGATTATGTTGTACTAATTTAAAAAGATTCGTAATCAAAAGCATGTTTGTTACTATAAATGATGGCAATGATAAATGTTATAGGCTTATGGCTAATTGATGTGCGTAATCAATCGCTAATCATTGTACTAAACGGAGTATCAAACGAGTTGTTAATGAGATTCAATTTTAATATTGATTTTAATTAAAATCTTATAGACATTAAATATATTTATGCTTTCACTCTAGATTTTTATAGAATCATACGCTTGAATTTATGATTTTTCAAATTAGAGATTCCGATGTATGTTTTATGTTTTGTAAGGGAAGGAAAAAGAAAAAACAAGCTTGTAGAATTAGCAAGAGAAAAAGGGTGGAAAAGAAAAAAAAAATATAATACGTGTCTAAATTATTGTTATGAAATTAGAATCTAACACAATATTTAAAATATTTTAAAAATATCTTTAGTGATATAGTAATTATCTTAATGATATTACATATTATACTATATAATTACATATAAATAATTTTAATAATATCATTATGAGACATTTGTAAAATTTTTATAAATTAGAGTCATATTTTAATTCAACAAATTTAATTGGATCAATTGTGTCATTAACTTAAAGAAGTATCGACAGGTTGAGGGATGTGGGGCCCATGTCTATATTTTCTTGTCCTTCTACAACCCTTGAACCTCGGACCTGGACCTGGACCTGGTGCAAAGATGGGATCTTACCAATCGTCTAAGCTGTAAAGAGGGCCGTGAGGCTTCTTTATTTAAATTGGGAAAAATTTGAGAAAAGGGTAAAAAAAAAAAAAAAAATTAAGTAAATAACTTCTTTTTTTTGCATTAAAAAAAGTTTTTCTCTGAGCACCGAAACTGCTCCAATTTTTTTCAGAGAAAAGAGAAAAAGGACTGTATCGAAGAGAGGAACCTAACCAGAGTGGAAACAAAAAAAACTGAAACTATTTTGATGTCCAAAAAGCTAATTTTTTGATGTAAAAAAAAAAAAGCCATTTGCCAAAAAATTTTTTTGGCTGGCCTACTTATCAAAACACCCCTTTAAATTGATAGATGTGGAGTTCGCCACATGCGGAGACAATAGAATAGAGAGCCTGTTAAATATCTATTTTTTTTAAAACTAATTAGTAATTACAAGATATTAAAGAAAGGCGTTCAGACTTGGCTCCGGTTTAAATAACCAAATATGCAAATTAATGTGTTAATAGGTTTCGTTAATGTCAATGATTCAATATAAACATGCCACTGTTTCCCTTTTAAGACAAGTTAACAAATAAAAGTATAGCTTATTTAGGGTAAACTAAATAAGATCTTTATCACACTACCATTGACTAATGAATTTGGGTTAATATAAACGGCAAAAAAAAAAAAAAAAAAAAAAGAAGATAAACACAATAACACAAAACAAATTTGGCGACAAAACTCCAATCAAATGCTTTCACTTTTCTTACATTTGGTGCGATGGCTAGAATCATAAACACCGAAACATACGAATGTTTTATATTTTAGTAAATTTTTTTTATTTTAATATAATATGTGAAGAATTTATGTTATTAAAAAAAAAAGTTAATTGTTGGTCAAAAAGTAATCTATCTTCTCTCATATCCTGTCATCAATGTGTGGTCCAGAATAGTTTTCGGTACAACTTCTAATAGATACTTATAAACAGAACCAAAACTTAATATTTTACCATTTTAATCCTAAAAAAAATCCTTTTTTGAATTTCTTAAAAATATTTTTCTTTGCGTCCCATGCTTATCCATAGTCAATAACTTGAAGAACTCCCACCTGGCAATTTCTGCAACGCTTTTGAGGATGGAACCTCTCCCATTTCAAAGCTTGCTTCCATGTTCTTTCAGATCTCCAAGGTACAAACTTACCCAATTTATTTTTTGTTTTTTTTTTTTAGTTTTTATTTTTTTGCTGTAAACATTCAATTATTGTTACTTTTAAAGTCTTGATGTGTAATTGATTGTCCAGAAATATATAAGTTATTTTCATTTTAGAATATCAGCAGTTTTTCAGATGTGCACAGACAAATTATTGTTATAAATGATAAATTTGAAATTTTCATCTCTCAGTTGTAAAAATAGAATCCATTCTTACAAATGGGAAGACACAAAAAAGCCAAATTTCGCATCTTTAGGTGTCTAATAAGAATAATTTTTCAGGTCCATTTTTAGTGAAACTTTTTTCAGGAACCGCTTACTAGAAGTCAGAAGACCAATAAAATATAAGTGCATATTTTATGAAGTATATTGAGATTTTCACCATAGGGGTGCAAAAAAATACGTAGAGATAGGACTTTGTTGAACCATGAGATCTTATGAGGTTTTATCGGTTTTTGTATATCTTTTCGATTTGATTTGACTTAATTTTCACTAAATGTAACATTCAGAAACATGTACTATTTAGATATACCATGTCGGTAGAAGAAGTTTGGCATAAATTTTACATTCTATACAAATGCTAGCCTCTTTTAACTTCAAATAAGTGGCTATATGTTCTTTTTTTTTTTTTTTTTGGCGTAAAACCAGCTGCTTCAACAAGGAGCAACCCAAGAATGTAATGGTAGCAGAGAACAGGCAAAACCGATTAAGACCACTAACAGCCAAAAGGGTTCCAAGGAGGTTGTTTTTGCAGTTTATGGGGTTCAAGTTCAACTCTTTTCTTTTCTTATCACAACCTGTTTCCGCTGCACCACTACCAGAGATGAAACCCGAAGTTATTCGGTAAATGTCTTATGTGGTCTTTTGTTGGTTTTGATTTTTGGAGAATTTTATGATAGTGTACCTATCGAGAGGACACAGCTTTTAACCGCCATATTATAAACAGTTGCATGTCAGATTTAGAATTAAGGTAATTATAACAAAGCTTAATGGGTCATATCAGATCCCCACCAAAGAATTCTCCCCAAAATTTCGAAAAAAAATCTCCCAATGTTTAACTTTTCCTTCAAATTATGTCGATTCTCACGTGCGGATTTGAAGAGTCTAGGACCTTAAAGCTTCCCAGTGGTGTGAGGATTCAAGGTACAAAATGCACAAGATTCCATATTATGTTTGCTTGAGAATGACAAAGGAAATCTTTAGTAAATTTATTTAGGTGAAGAGCCTAATTAGTCTGTTATCACTCATTAGACATGCACATTAAGAGCACAAAACTTTGGGTTAATTCCATTTTTTTTCCCTAAAATTTAGCTTTTGTCCCACTTTGGTCCTTTTTCTTTTGTCAATATCATGTAATGAGCTAGAGTACAGTTTCTTTCATCTCAAAACTTTAAACCAAGTTGCCCTATCTAAACAATCACATGATGGAGCCATGATTAGTTCCGTCCAAATTTTAATGAAAATATATATTGCGTATAGCGAGGTAAACAAAAAGTCAGGGTCCAAACTGAGATAGAAAAAGGATATAATAGACAGTGAGGCACCGTATCAAAAAATATTTTACACGATGAGTTTGGTCACTCTTAAATTCTATACTAATCATAAGTGTCTTTTCCTCTAGAGATAATTGAAGGAGAAGGACCAGAAGCGCAAGAAGGAAACCGAGTCGAAATTCACTACGTATGTCGGCGCTTAAACGGATAGTTTGTTCATAGGTAAATTTTCTCCTTCTAAATTGCTTGTCACACAAGTTATTCTTGTATTACTCTCTTTTCACTTTTCTGAGCTTTATGTAGCACTGTAGACCAGTTCAGTGGAGAAAGCTCTCTTGTGATTCTTCTTTTGGACGATAATCAGGTCAATTCCTTTTTCATTTCATCATATGAATTCTTAACAAAACTAAATCTGCCAATATTTCTGTAAATTTCATAAAATGTTTGACATAATACAAGTTGACCTTTTTTGATAGATAATAAGGGGTTCGAAGGAGGTTCTTATTGCTATGAGAGTTAAAGGTATGTTGAACTGCCGAGCTACCTTTTCGTATGACTTATATTTTTTTTCTTTATATACATATCCACTTTTGAGTACTATATGATGTGATTTATAGTCTTCTTAATTGTTAGATATGTATTAGAAACTATCTATTCTGGGTACTTTTTTTTTTTATTATGATATAGTTTTTCCCAGATTGAACAATGAACCAAATGCGCTGCCGGTGAAATTGCAAAAACCAAAGATGTCAATTTTATAAGATTTTATGAGCCGTTATGTAGCATTTTTTACATTCGTGTTTAGTAATAATATGACTGTATGATGTGATTGACAGTCTAAAGTATTGTGCAATACTGGTATGATATGAAAAGAGTTCTTCTTTTCTATTTTCTTCGCTATTTTACTCATTTGCCTTTTCTCACTACTGGTTCATTTGGCAACAATTTTCTCTAATGGGAATCGTAAATATTATGTTCAAAACTTATTTTCAGGAAAGAGAAGAGCATTGATACTTTCTTCTGTGGGATACGTAAATGAAAACTTAAAGCCAATACCAGAGGAAGTATGCAATTTTTTTTCCTTCCCTGCTTATATTCATTCCTTTTGCTTTTTAATCCAGAATTTCATTTCTTAAATTTACCCTTTTGCATTTTCTTTCTTTCTTGGCCTTTGTGAAATTCCTCTCCCTATAATGGTCTTTTCTTATAGTTGCCAATTCTTCATCAAACTTTTTTTTTTATTATTTAAAACTGACATACTTTTCGTAATCTTTGTTTGCAGTTTGGCCCTCGCCGTAGCCTCGTCTCATGCAAACGAGCCGTTAATATTCGAAGTGCAGCTCTTGAAATTACTCTAAGTTTGTATGTAAATGCGCTAAAACTTCTACCAAGATTTTGATTTTTCTCTTTAACCCTTTTCGCTAATGATGAATTCATTTTGCAAACTCATAGGCATTGGCCCAATAGATGACAATTGATGATTTTTATCGTCCTAGTACAAAACCTACAACATTCCTCGATTCCGGGTGAAGAATTGCTTTTATTGGTTTTCATGTCAATTGTAATACAAAACCAATCTCTACCTTCTTAAAAATGCTGTAGAAGTGCATTAGTTTTTATGCAAATCACAACCATGTTCAATTGACTCAGAAGCCAATAGGAATCAAAACTTCGGGAGATCCTGACCTAAATCCGTCACTGTAGATGACTAAAACACCGCAAAACATGATGGTCGTGATCATGATCTCCATCTAAACTCACCCTCCGCTCATCAAAGATACTCTTCAGGTATCGCCGATCATCAGAGCTCACTCTCTAGGTGGTGGCGCCACTTCCTTTGCCAATCTGTGCAATTTTTTTGGGGTCTTAAGATTTGTATTTTTGATGAGATATGTGTTTTAGCAGAAGGATTTGTCAATGGAGGATGTGAGTTAAGAAGTGAGTTTGAATGCTAAAAAGTAACCTTCAATAATGGTAATTTCATGTGGAGAGTTGGAAGAAGCAACTTTAAAGCAACAATTTTATTTATTTATTTATTTATTTATTTTTTATTTTTACGGTAGGCTTTGATCTTACAACTTCTAATAACATACTCCACCGACAATGCAAAATAGGCTTCTTTACCATAAGTGGACCCAAAAAAGAAAGAACAAAAACAGAAAGAGAAAAGAAACGAAAAGAAAATGAGAAAAAAAAAAAAGAAAAATAAAATACCCACGTCATTGGCAAAATGATTTGCACATTGACACTACATACACACTTGACGGTGGCCCTCTGAGATTAAACTGCCACAATTTTACTCTTCAATCTCTCTAAAAGCCCTTATATCGTTGCAAGATGGTGTCATAACATGTCAACTATTGCGCAACAAGCAACACATAAAATCAACAATTAGTTTGCCCCATGTTTGCCCATTCAGCAGTTGCCCACTTGGATTTGCTTGAAATGACCCTTAAAAAAAAAAGAAAAAAATTTGAATCTTGGGAAAAGGGAAGGGAAGCATTCTCATGGCTCAAGGCTTAGCCATAGCATCAAAGGCTAGTTATAAACACACACACACAAAAGAAGAAAAAAAAGGGGCAAAGAAAAAAGAACTCAAGGCAGTAGTTAATTAGGCAGGTCACTGATTCAAGTAGATTGGAATTCTCTCCAGAGATTTTGACAAGTGTTCACAATAATTCTGTCATATGTAAAATATTAACACCTACTTCAAGAAAGATTCTTAATTTTTTCGCAAGTAGCAAGATCTAAGTGGTGGCAAGTGCATTTCCAGCATATTCAAAAGATTGTAGATTTGTAGCATCAACCTGGATTCTCCTCCAACGCCTGTACATCACCAAGAACTTGAGACAAAAACTCGAAATTCGGAGACTTTCCACCTTGTCCACAATGCTCTATGTTCGACTTCTCAATGGAAGGACAACTCAAGAGTAGATTTTGCCATACTCCGTCTTCCAACCGAACTTCAATTAAAGATGGCGATTTCAAAGATGAAAGACTTGTAACAGAATTGTTCTCACTCAAACTTCTGAGACGGGGTTGGATAGCAAAACTCAACCAACCATCAACTTGAGAACTCTCCCAATCATGACTCATCCTAAGTTAAAACCTAGTTATATCAGAATTCGTACCGCCCATCTTGCGGTGCCTCAAACACTGCTCCACAAATTCACTATCATTATTATTGAACTCCAATGCGGGTACTGAGTACCACATTCATCTCCAACGCTGAGAAAGAAGGCTCATCCAAACGGCATAAATGGTGGGTAGGAAAGAGAGAATGTGATGGATAACATGATAAGTAGTTTTGATATCATATCAACACCCATGATTTTTGTTTTTTGACCTTCTTTTTTTCTTCCAAGATCCACCTTTTCCCCTTTTCTGGCCATGTCTGGACATTTTAGCAATGAAAATAGAATATGCCGTTAACTAAGCATACAAGAGGATTTCAAAAGGTTAAATTAAAGACATCCCAAATGCTAATGGGCCAAAATGGAAAAATGAAACAAAAATAAAATAGAAAAGGGACCATGACACGGGGTCATTTCAATCAATTACATTATACTTGCTGGTACCATGATAGGTAGGCACTTCAATCTTAGGAAAATCAATTAAAACGTGGAGTTGGAGCTGAATACTATAACATGTGAGTATTTTATACTGTAACAAATTATTTTAACATGTGAGAGTTTTATATTATAAAAAATTAAAATTGTTTTTTAAACGGGCTTCCCAAACAAAGTGTATACACTAAAAAAGCTAAATAGCTATTTTAAAGAAGCACATTAAAAAAAGATAGCTGTTTTAAAGAAGCACATTAAAAAAGGATTTCAATGAATAGTATCTTTTGACAAAAATGGATAAAGAAATAAAAAATTAAGCATGAACACATATGAAAAAATTGTGTTAATAAGAGTAAATATAGTAAAAAAAAATTAAGCATGAACACATAGGGAAAAAAACATTTTAAAATTCCATAACACAATTAAATTAAATAAGTGCATTTATTAAAAAATAATAGTAAAAAAAATAGGGTGAAAAAACTTTTAAAAAAGACACATCTTAGGGGGAAAAAATTTATTATAATGGTTTAATAAGAAAATCCAACAACATTATGTCGATGATAGCAAGCAAGAGTAAAAAGTATTCCAAAAAGCATATAAAAATGAAATATAAAATAAACTGAAACGTTTTGAATAAGTTATTTTAATTCAAAAAAATTTATTTCGATAGGTAAAACAACAGAACAATAAAGATGCAAAAGGACAAATACAGTTAAAAAGTAAAAAAAAAAATTGCATAAGTTTTCTTTCCAAAGGATAAGTTTTTTTAAAATAAAAAAACAAAAACCAATCGTATTGCGTTTTTTTGATGGGTCGTAAAGCACTTTTATATATTGTAATATTTTAGAAAATTACTATACTCTTGATTTTTTATTAAATATCAAGAAATTATACAAAATAGCAGTTTTTACTACCAATTTAGAAGTTTCAAAAATGTGTAAATAATATCATATTCAATTCCTTGCAAACATACAAAGACCAAAATACCCCTCTGAAACAAATTTAAGTGTTTTTCTTTTCTTTTTAATTCCTTCGTCTTCGGAAAAATTTGAAAAAAGGGTTAAAGAAAATTTAAAATTAAGTAAATGATCTTTTTTTTTACATTAAAAAAACTTTTTTTGAGCGTTAAAACTGTCCAATTTTTTTTAGAGAAAAAAACAAAAGGACTATATCAAAGAGAGGAACCTAACTAGGGCGGAAACAAAAAAAACTGAAATTGTTTTGATGTCCAAAATGCTAGTTTTTTTATGCTTAAAAAAAAAAAAAAAAAAAAGAAATCATTGACTAAATTAAATTTTTTAAAAAAGTATTTTTTCAAAATGCCCCTTCGTCTTCCTTTGTTCTCTCTCCTCTTTTTCTCTCTCTTCTCTCTCTTCACGGCTTTCCCCTCCAACTTCTTCGTCAGTGTCACCAGATGGAGTCACGCAGGGAGGGAAATTGTCGGGCCACAACATAGCTGGAGTGCGACGATGAGGAAATCGATTTCGGTCAAGTTCCTCTCTCCCAACCCACTTCCTTCTCTTCCATCGACAGCGACAATGGTGTAGCATCCTTCGCCTCCGTCAGTACAATTTTTTTCCTATCAACTAAGTAAGTTACTCCCTCGTTGGTACCTATGCTCTGTGATGTATAGTACGACCAGATCTAGAAAGGCGATGAGGACGATCATGAGTGGATCTCGTGAAGGCATCAATCTTCGGCTTCGTCGGCATTGATCTCTTTTTTGGATATAACTATTGATTTGAATGCCATTACACCCAGCAATTGGAAGGAAGATCTTGACAGAAGCTCTAGCTCTGGAATCACGCCATTGCTGCTAGCCGTTGTCTGGAGTCACACTACCGTATGTAGCAAACAAACTTCAGCAACGAAACCTCGACAAAGCCGGTGCCGTGAAGCTGTAGCCGTTGACTGAGGTTTTTTTTCTGCTCTACTTTTTTTTATTGAATACGCTCTGCTCTATTTTTTGTTGTTTCTTCTTCTTCTTCTTCTTCTTCTTATTATTATGTTTAATTTTACCATAAAATGGAGTTTTGTTTGGAAATCTATTTTTGGTATAGAATATGTAATTTTGTACGGATTTTTTATCTAAATTTTGTTATGGTTATAGTTGGTATTTTTTAGCCAATTATGTAATTGGATAGTGCTTGTATCATTCCGGGAATTATGTATATATTTTAGGAAAATATATTATTAGTGGATAAATATTGTATTAATCAGGAAATACTGTATTTCTTGGCCATCGATGATGTAGTGGTAAATTTTTGTATTTATTGTGAAATATTATGTTTCTAGAGAAATTTTATATTTTCCAGCTACCGCCGATACCGCCTGTGCCTGTGAAGTTTAGCGAAGATGCCTGTAAATCTTTATATTTACAAAACAATATAGTATTAATAAGTTAATACTGTATTTCTCTGTTGCTGGTTGTCTAATGAAGTCGTCGATGAATTTTTATATTAACATGGTAATATAGTACTATTAGAGCAATATTGTATTTTTCAACCGCCCTTGATTCAACGAAGCCACAAGTGAACTTTTATATTTACATAATAATATAATATTACTCGAGTAATATTGTATTTTTTTGCCATCAGCGGTCCGTAGAAGTCAACAATGAATTTTTTATTTACACTGTAATATAATATAACTAGGTCAATATAATATTTTTTGGCCGTCGGCAATCGAGCAAAGTCACTGGTGGATGTGAATTTTGGTATATACATGGTAATATAGTATTACAAGAATGATATTGTATTTCTCGACTGTCAGTAATCTGGTAAAGTCACTAGTAAAATTTTGTATTTACATGATAAATATGACGTTTTTCGGTAAATATCGTATTTTTTGGCCTTTGGTGGTCCGACGAAGTAGCTAGTAAATTTTTATATTACACGATAAAATGTGATATTTTTTGATAAATATTATATTTTTCAGCCATTAGTGATCCAGCGAAGTCAACGGTAAATTTTTGTATTTACATGATAATTCTATATTTCATGTGAAATACTATGTTCTAGGCCATCGGCGGTTCGACAAAATAATCGGTGAATTTTTATTGTTGCACAGTAGTTATAGTATTTCTTAATAAATATTGTATTTCTCAGTTACCGGCAATCCGAGAAAATAATAGGCGAATTTTGTTATTTACACGATAGGCGATGCTACCGAGAGAAGATAGTGAGAGATATAGAGGATAAAGATGTGAGGATATTTTGGTTAAACAAGAAATTATACAGAATAACAGATTTTATTGCCTCATTGGTAAATTATGTTATATGTTTTCAAAAAGTGTAAAAAATAAAAAAAGTTTTGGAAAAATTCCCGTTTTTGAACTGGCAAAAACTCTAAAATACCCCTATTTTTAAAACTTTTATTCAATTTCAGATCTATTTTCATTATTATCTCTCTCTTCTTTTCACTCTCTCCCTCTCTCCTCTATGTTGTGCTTGATGGCTGAAGAAGCCAAAGGCAACCCGCTGTCACTGCTAGTGAATTCACCTCTACTGCAATGATGGAGTTCCAATCCTAGGAGATCTATCACCGTTGACATGGTAATATAGTATTTCTTAGAAAATATTGTATTTCTTGGCTGTTGGTGTTCCTGTAAAATCGTCAGTAAATTTTTGTATTTACATGATAAATATAGTATTTCTCAATAAATATTATATTTTTTAGTTGTCGGTAGTTCAATGAGGTTGACGGTAAATTTTCATATTTATATAGTAAATATAGTATTTTATAATAAATATTATATTTTTCAACCATCGACATTCAACAAAATTCTTGGAGGATTTTTATATTTTCATGATAAATATGACATTTCACGATAAAAGTTGTTATGAATTTATCATTATAAAAGTAATTTG
This sequence comes from Artocarpus hirsutus, assembly GCA_946598075.1. Taxonomy (NCBI): domain Eukaryota; kingdom Viridiplantae; phylum Streptophyta; class Magnoliopsida; order Rosales; family Moraceae; genus Artocarpus; species Artocarpus hirsutus. Next base: position 53,895 of record CAMOHE010050037.1, on the reverse strand, counting down.
TCTGTGCACATCTAAAAAACTGCTCATGTTCTAAACTGAAAATAACTAAATTTCTAGACAATCAATTACACATTGAGAATTTAAAAGTCACAATAATTGAATGCTGAGAGCAAAAAATAAAAACTAAAAGGACATCAAAAAATAAATTGGGAAAGTTTGTACCTTGGAGATCTGAAAGAACATGGAAGCAAGCTTTAACACGGGAGAGCTTCCATCCTCAAAAGCGTTGCAGAAATTGCCAAGTGGGAGTTCTTCAGGTTATTGATTATGGATAAGCATGGGACGCAAACAAAAATATTTGTAAAAAATTCAAAAAAGGAATTTTTTTATAAGGAAGATTTATTTTCCAAAAAAAAGGATTAAAATGGTAAAATATTAGCCCTGTTTGTTTTTGTTTTTAAAATTTTTGAAAATATTTTAACATGTTTTTTGAAGCAAAAATTTTAAAAACACTCTCAACATAATTTTTAAAAAAAATATATTTTTTAAAATAAAAATATTTTCACATATTTTAAAAATAATACTAAACAGCCTTATTAAATTTTATCTGTATATTAGTATCTAACTATTCTAGACCACATGTTGATGACAGGATTTGAAAGTAGATAGACCAAGAGAAGTGAAAGCATTTGATTGAGTTTTGTTGTTAAAATTTGCTGTGTTTTTGTGTTTATCTTTTTTTCCCGGTTTATATAAACCCAAATTCATTAGTCAATGGTAGTATGATGAGGATCTTATTTAGAGAGTGTTTGACTAAGGGTAGTTCATACCACAAACTCAGTTATGAATAGCGTAAAGTTCTCACATGTTATAATGAAAAGAAACAAAATTACTACAATATAAAGTTCTCATATGCTACAATAAAAATGACTTCCACTGATAATTTCTATCACTAGCTAAACACCCTATTAGTTTATCCTAAATAAGCTATACTTTCATTTGTGAACTTTTCTTAAAAGGAGAACAGTGGCATGTTTATATTGAATCATTGACATTCACGAAAACTAGTCCGAACGACTCTTTATTTTTTCAAATATATTGTAATTACTAATCAGTTTTCCAAAAATATATATTTAGTGTATTGCCAATAAGCTCTCTATTTCTTTTCTTTTCTTTTTTCTTTTTTTTTTTTGTTCTCCGCAAATGGCAAACTCCACTTTTGTCAATTCAGCCAAAAGAACTCGACATCTATCAATATAAATATATACATGGGCCCCACATCCCTCAATCTGCCAATACTTCTTTTCCCCCTTTTCTCTCCTCAATTCTATAAGCTTGTTTTTTTGTTTTTCCTTCCCTTACAAAACTTCCGAGACTACTATATCTGAATTTGAAAAATGTTAAATTCAAGCTTATAATTCTATAGAACTCACGAATGAAAGCATAAATATATTTAATGTCTTATGTCTATAAGATTTAATTAATATCATTACTAAACTTGAATCTTATTTACGACCCATTTAATACTCCATTTAGTATAAGTGATTATCAATTGATTGCTCACATCAATTAGCTATAAGCCTATAAAATTCATCACAACTATCATTTATAGTAACAAACATGCTTTTGATTACGGCAACTTTTTAAATCAATACAACATAATCAATAGTGCCGGTACAATCAAATAAATAAATATGCAATGACAAGAAAAACATTTATATTAATTATTTTAATAAGGGTTAATTACATAATTATATCTGCTAGTTTTAATTATTTCTGAATTTGTCTCTATATTTTTAAAAGCTACAAAAGTATCCTTAAAATTTTAAAAACTTATTTTAATTTTAACTCCATAAATAGAAAAAATAGACAAAATAACATGACTACCCTTAAATAGTTATGATAAATATTCTATATATTAAAAACATAAACAAATCCTTAAAAAAACATCAAATTTTTTTTTTAAAAAAAAAAAACTTAAGTTGCCCAAGACATATTGGTCTAGTAGCACTGGCAAAGGGTGGGGTGGGTATTGATTTGGGAGATGGAGATTTGATCCTTTGTTGTAATAAAAAAAAATTATCTTAAAAAAATATCTTAAGTTTTATGACTTTTAAACTTTAAAATAAATTTTATAAATTTTTCAAGAAAAAACATATATTTCATAAACAATTTAGATTTAGTAAGGATATTTTTATCTTAACTCCATGTTTTTTAAGTCAAAAAAGTCTACAAGGGATAAAATTGAAACAAGTTTTTCAAATCAAAGAATACCTTTTAATTTATAAAAACAGAGAGATAAATTAAAAAATAATAAAAATTAGAAAGTATAGTTATGCTATTAACTCTTTTAATAAACTAAAAATGTCATGCATAAACATGCTTTGAAATTAGCACAATCCCAATAGCTCATCTTGTGACGACCCTCACTTACGTGGCCGTCACTTAACTTAAACATGGTCGTAAACTTAAACATACTTATTAATAAAGTACAAAAATTTTGGAATAAATTTTTTTTTAAATAGATTCTTGCTATCGAATCCTTGACATGAAACCTTAGAGGAAATAATGATTATTTCCCAAACTTAGTAACAATGATTTCTTAAAGAGAAAGAATTCTCAACATACAACTTTAAAAGATGTAATAATCATTTCTCGAAAACTTAATTTCGTAACTTAACAAAGTACATAAATTTCTTAAACATTATAATAACGTAATAATAATCATTACATTTTAACTTAATTATAATTTCTAAATCATGATCCTTTACATAACTCATAACATTTATTTATTGAAACATAACCGTAGTAATTTCCTTGAACTTTTCTTTTTAAACATAAGGATGCTTATTTAGCAACTATTACTTTAAGGACATTTCTAAAATTAAATAAAACTATTTTCAAAATAATTTAAATTAAATATTAAAATAAAATTTTATTTAAATGTTCTTTAAAACTTTCTTAAAAATCATTATATATCATACTTGTAATTTAACATTTTAAACATCATATATTGATATCTTAAAAATAAATCTTTTCGAAACTTATCATAATAATAATTACTTGAAACTTGTTCATTTAAATTGACAAGATAATAATAACTTTTGAAGCATATTTATCTATACTTTCCTAAAGGTAAATTCCTAAAAACATATTCATAAAAATCATTACTTATTTTGGCATAAACTTATATAAACATTTTCTTATTATAAATGCTCATATAATTTTCTCTCTTGAAAACTTAGCACATTCATTGCATCAAATCTTCTTAAAATAGTCAAAACATAATTTCTTATAACTTAAACTTTTAAGTTTAAGATACTAATTTCTTAAAACTTTTCCCTTAAATTTTCATAATAATTTCATAGAAACAAATCTATAAAATTCATTTCTTAACATAACGTAAAACTTTAATAATCGTTTTTAATCCTAAATAATTTATAATTTTCTTACTTAAATAGTTCGTGCATTTGTTGCATTGTCTAATGCAACATTCTTAAACTTTAAAATCCTTTGAACCAAGGTTGTGTAAACACAAGCTCGGTTTTTAAAGCATAACTACATAAATTATTTACTTATTTATATGCACATATTTTCGTAAGATATACATAAAATAAGACGTGCATAAATTCGTAAAATAAAAATGTGAAAATATTACATTGCGTGAGCGGTATCCATTCCCATCTTCACCTTTTGTCTGCCGCTCACCACTGTCCATCAAATGCCGCTGACAGGTTTTCTTACCTATAGCATGAACATTCTTAAATGAGCTTTCGCTCAGCAAGTAAGAAATTAGTCTCGCAAAACATAAATAAAAACTATTTTCACAAAAATATGCATGAGCATTTTATGCTTGCTTATCAACTTGAATTATGCTTAATTATTTAAGCTTTATCTTATCTTCTTACTTTGGGCCAGGTGATCGTACCAATTGCGCGCGAGTCTTGGGAAGTTAGGGTTCGCGAGGTCCCAACGACACCAAGATTAATCATCTTTTTAACATGAAACCTCCCCGTGGGTCGGGAGGTTGGTACGACACCTTTAACTTGTCATATAAGTTTCACTTGCATTATTGTGTGTATGCAGTATGATTTATCACTACATGACATCACAATTTTCATAATTCTTAAATCTTAAATCATAATCATGCTTGACTTGAAGGTGATCAAACAATATAATTTAAATATTGCATGCATCACACATTATTCATCACATCATCATCATAGCATATCATATCATTTCACAACATAGCATATCACATCATAACATATAACAGTGTAATAAATCACTGATCATGCATTTTCATAAATTTTATGAAAATATTTAAAATTAATTTATTTTTAAACTATTCATACTGTAGGCGAGATTCCTACTTACTTGGACTCCGAACTGAGTGGGTCCAGTTGCATCTCACTATATCTGCAGTCTACGCAGCATCCTCAGCAGTGCTCCTCGAGCATCCGTGGATGGCTAGGAATGCTCCATGGAGATTTATTATTGCTGAAAACATCATTCTAGACTTCTTTACTGTAGTTTGGATCGCCTCGATCCGCGTGCAGTTGGTACCGGATGATTTTTATCGGAGTAGAATTTGCTCGAATGGAGGTCACCATCGAGTTCAGAGCATCAAAATGAGTCGGGAGGCGGTCTCGGATTGTCGATTAGAGGTCGGGAGCCCAAGACCCGAGGTTCGCCGGAGGCCGGCCGTCCACGGCGGCGCGTGGGGCGCGTGCGGCAGCTCCGATGGTCGGCGATGGCTGAAACTTTGGCTTCCCTCATTTTTTCACCTCCTGAGTTGACTAGTGGGGTCAATTTGACCCAATTTGTCCTCCAACTACCCGGATCGAAGACAGGCTTCTCGGCCAAAACTGGTGGCTCCGATCTTGGTTCCACAGTGGGTATTCGGCCAAATTGGCTTGGGGGTTTTGTTCCCCGTGGTTGTCTAAGTATTTCCCCCCATTTGGCACTCTTCAACACCACCGCACTTGTTAGAAGCAAGGGGGACTCACGGCGGCGACGGTGGCTCTTTAAATCTCCGACGTTCCACGGTGAAAATCGACAATTGGGAGTTCAGTCATGGTGGTCGTCGGCCTCTGAGTCGATTGCCACCAGCGGTGTGCGTCACCACTGTCGGAATAGGCAAACTCGATCCCTCTCACGGCGGCGCACGGCGGGCATGTGGAATTCTTGCCACCACCGATGGTTTCAAACAATTGGTTCGTGCATTTTGCTCCTCTCAATCGTCTGAACCCGATTGTCTCCTTAATTTTGTCCAACATCGTCGAGAATAGCGAAGTCGAACTCACCTGTGGCGACGGTGACGGGTGTCTTTCGTTCTCCGACCGGCAGCAGCTGTGGCATGAAATTGACGGAGGCATTTTGATCCTCGCCTCTCTCTGAGCGTTTTGCTACCAGCGGTGTACCATATTGTCGCCGGAGAAGGCAGTTCCGACAACGGTCCGACGACAAAAATGGGGGAACTCCGTCGAGGTTCTTTCAGTAGAAATCGAGTTGGGAGATTGGTGTCTTCTTATTCCTCTCATCAATCTGAGTCCGTGGACACCAAGATTGTCTCGATCGGAGCTCGGACGGAGGAGAAATATCGTCGGGAAATTTTGTGATTTTCAGCTACTTTGACTGGCGCGTGAAGGCTGCTCCGGTGGAGTTGTGGGTGGCACGACACAACGTCGGACTCAACTCCTCAAGACCTTTCCAACGGTGTGGGAGGCGTCAAAAATGGTGGTCGGATTCTAGACTGTGTTTAAAGAGAGAGAGAGTAGAGAGAGAAAGTAGAGAGAGAGAAGAGGGAGCTGATTTGATTGGGTGAAATCTGATTTTTTTTTTTTTGATATTTATAGACAACTTGTGGTCCACACAGTCTAAACCGTGTAGTACCGGGTAGATCAAATTTGCTCTGTAACTTTAAAATTTTCATGAACATAACTGTACTTTTAAAAAGTGCATTTTATTTGCACTCTAAAAATAATCACACAGATTTATAATTTCCTTGTTGTATTATTGCATTACTGCAATATTCATTTTGACATAGAAAATCATTTTCATAATTTTATCCATACTATATAAATTTCGTGACTTAATTTTGAAACAATAAACTTTGATATGTTTGTCTTCAAAATTGATGATTAATTATTTTCACAACTATATATATATACATATATATATGCATTCTCAGATAGATATTGTGCATTTAACACTTTGCTCAATATAATTATTTATTTATTTTTAACTTTTAAAAACTTTAAAAATGTGATTTAAAACATATGTTTTCATTAAAACTTTTCATATTAAAAACTTCAAATTTTATTTTAAAAACAATAGTTGTAATTTTATAAAAGTTTTGTAAATTAAATTGACTATATAAAAGTCAATTTAATTTAAATTCAAAATTTAGCACAATTTTGTGCTTTACGAACTACTTCTTGTAAAGAGCCATTTATGGGTCCACATCTTACCAATAGATCAGCGTTTGTGGACACCATCAATGCTCTTCTTCTTCTTATCCACTATTATTTTAATAACTGTTATTATTATTATTGTCATTGTTATTACAACAACAATAATACAACAATAATAATAAACCTTACATAATTATTAATGTGTATAATAATTAACTATACATTATTCAAAACATTAGAATTCTTGCATCCTTGAACTTGGTGCTCATCATTTTTAATTTATGATATGGAGCACATGATCATTATTGATCTGGGTTTCTTTTACTAAACTGTTATCATATAGGAATTTTCCACATAATCATAGTAAGTTGGAAATTCTACTTTTGCCAATAACATCATCTTTTGGCTCATGCATAAGATAATAATCATAAACCCTTGGTTTAGCGCATCAAATAATTATTTTTAATTATTTTAATGTACTATCATAACATTACATTATTACATGTTTCATAAATAAAGCACATAATTTTGTACATTCACAACATTAATTATTTCTAAGGTCTTACAACTATTAAGACATTTAAATTTACGTGTTAATAAATGCTAAACTTGTACTTTCTTAAGCTCTTAATTGAGTAATGAGAGAAAAATCCTTAATTGATTGTAGTCATTAAGTTTTGAATTTTTCGGGTCATTACACATCTTCCTCGTCCGTGTTCAATCGTCCCGGTTCCTGTCCATCCACGGCCATCTTTGCAACAGATAAATATAAGGTATTAGATATATACTAATGGGAACTAATACTTATTGAAACTGATACAACTATATATATGTCATTAATTAATATCCCAATACATCTCTACTTTATTGTATTCATGCATATGTATATATGTATATATATGTATGCATGTAAAAAATGAATATGTACGAGTCTAATAACAATCAAGTTGTTCACCGTTTATACCACCTTAATTCAAGTTTTTCTTTCTTTCACTTGTTCATAATTGGCTAATTAGCTACATATGGTAGTTCTCTGCTGCAAAGCTAGTGGTTCTTTGTCGACTGTGCAATTGAGCAATTACTTAAAAGAGAGAAGGAAAACATAAGGAAGCAAGAAACACAAAATCAAATTAACCTCTTCTTCGGCTTAATATCAGTTTCGACTATAAATTTTTCGTTGCTAATAAAACACCTGCATACTAGGGTGTTGTTGTATCGCTCAAAATGTTTTTTTTATACTCAAACTTTTGTAGTATAAAAAGGTTATCGTATGTATAAAGAGGTGGGTTTTTGAAAAATTGACAAGTTAATGGTTGAAAAGACAATGACGATTTTAATATAAATTTTGGTTGTTACCGTGTAAAATACTTACATTCTAGGGTGTCAAGCATAAGTGTATTATTATGTAAAGCTCTTGGTACAATGTTTTCAAGTGAAAATAATAGGGAAGAACATGTGTGAGACTCAATAGATTTACCTGAAGTGTGACATGATCTTGATCCTGATTCTGATTGTTTTGTTGCACCGGTTGACGAGGACGTCGTTTAGATATCATATTAAAAGCAGCTATGACAGCAAAAAGCACCCACAAAACCAAACAGAGCCACCCCAAAACAGGAACCATGATGAGAATTAGCAACATAGAAGCAAGCAAGCCTAACAAGAGGCTGGCAGTGGTCAGCTCTTCAGCAAAATCACCGGACATGATGCTCGCTAGTCCAGCCACGACATAGATACAGACAGTAACTAGAAAGGCCACCATGGTCCCGTAGTTTGTCTTGAATGGATTAACTTGCTTCAGCTGAAGGGTCTCAAGTGCAGCGCCAGCGAGAGTCAAAACACCAGTGTGCAATGCCGTCACCCCCTGAGCTTGTGCCCTGGGTACCTGTTCTATGCTGGATTACAAAAATACGATCAATTCAATACAAGAGAGTGTTAGAAGTTAAACAAATAGTTAATCAAAAAAGAACATTTGAAAGTTTTACTCGAATACCAACTTTGCCATCAAGCGAGACTCTTTGTTTGTAGCTTTAACTGTTATCAATAATTGAAGAGTAATTGTCACCACTTAGGAATATCACCACCCAAATAGGACTTTTAGAGGCACCTTTTACAACTGTTACATGGATCATACAACCACTGAAAGTCATTTCCCAAACATGAATGAAAGGACACAATTTGAACCACTTCCACATGCACAAGTAGAAGAATCTCTAAAAATGATCAGTTCAAACGCCATGAACTCATACCAGATTGCAACAAAAGTTCACAAAAAAACTAAATACGTGAGAGAGATCATGAACCTAGTCACGTGATATGTTTAATAACTCTTCTTATAGTTATAAAATATATAACTTAAAAAAAAATAATTACGATGATTCTTAACTTGAATGATTCTAAATTGTCCAAATTAGTTACTCGGAGTCGTTAACAAAGAGTTCTTAATTATTAGCCAAGACCTAAAACATATCAACCAAAGCTTAGATCATCATCAATAATTCCCAAATCAAGACTATAGCTATACCAACCAATACAAATCCTCCAATTACTTTGACGAATATGAACCAAAATTACAAATTAAAAAAAAAAAAACACACAGATGGCTTTGCTAACCATTAAAGCACCAATCTTCTATAAAGAAAAACACAACTCCCACGCCTTGCATCGTCGAAAGCCCCCAACTCTGCCCCTCCTCTGATCCACACCGACGGGGAGGACTAAGCCCAAACCAACAATGATTATGGACCATCATCACATCAACAACACATCGGAACTCCATCACCCACACCACCGAACCGCACCCAACAGCCACGGAATTTAAAATTCCCAAAAAGTTTCAATTTAATAAACCCTGATTTGAGTTATAAATAAAATTCGAGTATGTATTTGGTTATTGTCTGAAACCTTAATTTGAGTTATGAATTTGTGTTTGATACATGGCAAAAGTACCCTTTGTACAAATGAAATAAGAGATGTAAACGTTCCCACCTAAACAAGCCCACCCATTAATAGTTTCTTTTCAGCTGTACATGTGTCTTATGTACATAATTTTTTTAATCCCATTAGATTTTGGTAACAGAGAACAAACCTTGACGACCTTTTCTGGCCTGTACCACAAATGGCCTTTCCCACAAATGCCGCGGTTGTTCTCCTTTCCCACAAATGCCGCGGTTGTTCTCCCAAAAATTTGTTCTCCCAAAAATGATCCTTAGATATTGTTTTGTGTTACATAGATATTGTT
>CAMOHE010050037.1:0-43089 GCA_946598075.1 Artocarpus hirsutus | reverse complement strand
AAAAAACCAAAATTAAAAAATAAAAAAAAAAAAAACACACAGATGGCTTTGCTAACCATTAAAGCACCAATCTTCTATAAAGAAAAACACAACTCCCACGCCTTGCATCGTCGAAAGCCCCCAACTCTGCCCCTCCTCTGATCCACACCGACGGGGAGGACTAAGCCCAAACCAACAATGATTATGGACCATCATCACATCAACAACACATCGGAACTCCATCACCCACACCACCGAACCGCACCCAACAGCCACGGAATTTAAAATTCCCAAAAAGTTTCAATTTAATAAACCCTGATTTGAGTTATAAATAAAATTCGAGTATGTATTTGGTTATTGTCTGAAACCTTAATTTGAGTTATGAATTTGTGTTTGATACATGGCAAAAGTACCCTTTGTACAAATGAAATAAGAGATGTAAACGTTCCCACCTAAACAAGCCCACCCATTAATAGTTTCTTTTCAGCTGTACATGTGTCTTATGTACATAATTTTTTTAATCCCATTAGATTTTGGTAACAGAGAACAAACCTTGACGACCTTTTCTGGCCTGTACCACAAATGGCCTTTCCCACAAATGCCGCGGTTGTTCTCCTTTCCCACAAATGCCGCGGTTGTTCTCCCAAAAATTTGTTCTCCCAAAAATGATCCTTAGATATTGTTTTGTGTTACATAGATATTGTTTCTGTCCACATCAGTTACATAACGTGATAGAATTTTCCCACTGGGATAGAATTTTCCCACTGGGTTAAATTAGATGTTTGGAGTTTGGACTGCGATGTTTGGACTGCACATAGACATTAGATGTTTGGACTGCGTTCTACATAGACACATAGACATTAGATATTTGGACTGCGATGTTTGGACTGCGTTCTACATAGACACATAGACATTAGATATTTGGACTGCGATGTTTGGACTGCGATGTACATTAGATGTTTGGACTCTACATAGACTGGACTGCTAGTAGACTGGACTGCGATGTTTGGACACCAGTTACATATGTTTGGACTTAGAACTCCCACTGGGTCTCTTAAATCTAAGATATCAAGCATAAAAGTATAACTATTAAAAATTATATCAAGTTTTAACGCTTAATCAATGTTGGACTTTATATTTAAGCTTTTTTCAACAAAATTTAAATATCAATAAGTACACTTTAAGCATCAATTTTTATTCACCGGATTACCATTTTAAGCATATAAATATATAATTTCGATTTCCTCACGAATGAAAACGCAAATCAAAGAAAAACCCATCAATTTACAAAATTGGTCATGCTCAAAATTATGCCTCAAAATAGTTGTTAACCATTTTTTTCCAACAACAGTTGTTATCCCACAAATGAGCCCTCTTCTGCAGTTGTTATCCCACAAATGAGCCTCATATCTACGCATCCTTCTGTGCCTGCAACAGATCAGAAATTAGAAAGACTTGTACCAACGGATCATGCTCTTTAAAATTAATAACCGTCATACAGTTTAGCTCGGATAGAACTGAACAACAGTGGAATACCAATGTCACTTTTTTTTAAAGTATAATATAAGAATGACAAAAATCTGAATTATACAAAGCGCGGAGTGCAGTGCGTCGAGTGGAAACATCTATCGTTTTATGTAACTAGGCTTAATACTTAGGATAGCTACATCGTGTGCCCTTAATCATCTTTTTTTTTTTGTCCGGTCAATGCTACAGATGCCTCCTCATGTTTTATCCCCTTTCCCATTTTAATCTCGTCAAAATCCAATCATGGTTTCTGATTTATTATTATGTGTTTGGAATATGTGTTAGAACTGATTTTAATATGTGAATTTTACACTAAAGCATAACTTTATGTTTTATATTAGAACTGAGTTTAACAAACATCTTATACTTTTTCCAGTTTTATTATATTATGTGCCCTACCATCCTAATTTTTTTCCCTTAATTTATCATTAAAAACAACTCACAAGTTCTTTTGGGTCTTTTTATTGGACTTCTTCGCCAATTCGTGAACACGTCTGAGAACATTTCTTGTAACTTTTTCCTTTTTTCAGATTTTTCTGATGGATATTAAAAAAATAATGTACTTGTATGTATTCATTTTCCATGGTTAGATTTGAAGAAAAAATAATTTTGACCATATTGAATAAAAATTAAAAAAAAAAACTTTTTTTAACGAATTCTTTTTCATATTTAACTTAATTAATTTTTTTCAATCTTTTTTTGTCAATAAATTTATAATTTGATAGTTTGTGTTATGTAGAATTAATGAAAGAAGAATGAACGAAATAACAGATTTTTGAAACTTTTTAAAGTCAATAGTAGGTTTTGAAAATATCTGCAGTAAATAATATATTTATGATATAAATAAGAATTATCTACACTATAAATAAGAGAAAAATAAAATATTTATGCATTCCATTTATTTGCTATGCAAATAAGAATTATTTACATTGTAAATAAAAAGATAAATACATTATTTACACTATAAATATGTTATTTACTACAAATATTTTTAAAACATGTTATCTACATTAATAAGTTTAAAAACTGTTATTCACTAAAATTTCCATTAATGAAATGATATCCTTTTTTGTTTCAAATTTAGGGATGAGTAATTTGAGCTCTAGACATTATGATAAGTTAAGTGTGTATTTAAGTAACATCAACTAGGTACGTTGTACAGTATAAAATTACCTTTCAATTATTTTGATAACCTCTTAGAGAGAACAAAATGTCACTTCCACAATTTAAGATGTTAATTAAAAGGAAAAAAAATTATGTACCTTTTTTCATAATAACTCTTAAAAATATATATTTATCTCATTTCAATTTGATTCATTTTTAAAAGTCTGACTACTATTGTCACATTTCACTAACGAACTATCTATTTTTAAGTAAATTAAGTGGTATGCCACTTTTTACTACCACTAAATAGTGACGAAACCAGAAAATTTGTTCGGGTGAGGCTTGAGTTAAATAAAAATTTTACACTAAATTAATAGTGTAATAAATACTTAAAATCCAATAATATTTTTCTTAGTATTTGTTTTTTATTGGTCAATAGATATATATATATATATATATATATATACATACACACACACACATATATTTTTCCTTTGAATATATAAACTTAAGTAATATTGTATGATCATTTTTATTTAGACTTTTTTGTTATTATGTATACATTATTTACACTATAAATATATTATTTACTACAAATATTTTCAAAACATGCTCTTTACATTAATAAGTTTAAAAAATGTTATTCACTAAAATTTCCATATATGAATTGATATCCTTTTTTGTTTAAAATTTAGGAATGAGTAACTTGAACTCTACACATTATGAAAAGTTAAGTGTGTATTTAAATAATATCAACTAGGTAACTTATACCATATAAAATTACCTTTCAATTATTTTGATAACTTCTTAGAGATAAAAAAATGTCACTTCCACAATTTAAGATGTTAATTAAAAGGAAAAAAATCATTTAAGATGTAAATTAAAAGGAAAAAAATTATGTACCTTTTTTATAATAACTCTTAAAAATATGCATTTATGTCATTTTAACTCAATTCACTTTTCAAAGTCTGACTACAATCACATTTCACTAATGAACTATCTATTTTTAAGTAAATTAAGTGGTATGCCACTTTTTACTACCACTAGATGGTGACGAAACTAGAAAATTTGTTCAGGTGAGGCTTGAGTTAAATAAAAATTTTAAACTAAAATTAATAGTGTAATAAATACTTAAACTCCTACAATATTTTTCTTAGTATTTGTTTTTTATTGGTCAATAGATATATATATATATATATATACACATATATATTTTTCCTTTGAATATATAAACTAAAGTAGTATTGTATGATCATTTTTATTTAGACTATTTTGTTATTATGTATACAAGAAATATGAAATAATAAGGTATAATGAAAAGGAAAAACTAAGAGTGTAAATGAAATGTTTGAGACTATTTGCTTAAATTATAAAACTATGAGGAATTAATTAGGTGGAAGGTGAGAGCCAATTGGAGAGTTTGGATAGCAGAATTAGGGAAGGGGCAAAGGTGGGTGACATGGCGTGGGTGGGGAGCTGGTCGGCAATAGTGGCTGGAGAAGAAACTGAGATGGTGTGGGTGGGGAGTTGGTCGGCAGCAGCGACCAGAGAAGGCAGTGAGAGAGAACGAAGAGGAATCATATTCATAGGTTGCAGTAAAGCCGGCAATTTCGAATACGACACGATGACATGATACAAAAATGACACGATATAAACAGGTTTGAACCACATGTATATTAATTGAGTCATAAATGGGTTAGCACAAATAACATGAAAATAAACGTGTTGGATTTGAGTTAGCATGTTTAACATGTTTTAGCACGTTTAATTAAATGTGCAATAAACGTGTCAATACATCACGACATGACTCGGCACGTTTATAGCATGTTTAAACTTAAAATAAAAAAATTATAAAATTTTGCAGATGCAACAATTCAAACCTTGCACCTATGTATTGTTACTCTTACCATCACCACACTAAATAAGCATCTGGTATCAAATGATAGCCTTTTTTTTATTTATTATGATTTTACTCTTTTAAATTTTTAAACTTTCAAAAGTTCCACATCGAAAAGAAACTAGAATTCTCTCTCAACTCCTCTCTATATAAGGACTTAGTTTCCTTTTATACATTTCATGCGTTGCCAATGAAGCCATATGGTTTTAAAATTGTTCTCCAATTTAAGCAAAAAATTCAGTTTAAAATATTTAATTTCATGGTAGACTTGTAGCATACTTAAAGTTGACATGAAATTTAAAAAAAAAATTATATAGTAAAAAAATTATAAAATTTATGTAGTAAAAAAATAAATAGTAAGTTTTGATTTAAATCATGCTGTGTTATGTGTTTAAGCGTGTCATGTTTGTGTTTGCATTTTAGATACGTTTAAATACGAATTGCCAGTCCTAAATTGAGGCAAGAGAGAGAAAGAGAAAGTAAGGACATTTTGGTCTACATACTTATAATTTTTAAAAGCCACGTGGCAAAAAGAATTTAAGAGTTTTACAACTTGTCACATACGTCAATCCACATCAATTTTATGTGGCATTACTCCTAATTAGTCCCTATATATCTCTGGTATTATGCCGTATATGTGTAATACAATCAAGAATATTTTTGAATAAGAATAAGTTCTAATGCATCATGGAGGATAAAAAGAAGATAGAAAGCCAAATTTATAGTTCCCAAATTTTGTTTTAAAAAAGTACAAATTGCTTAGCCATGTTAAAAAAAAAAGGAAGAGAGACAAGAAAATTAAATGGTTTATATGTATCTAATACAATCAAAGTTTTAGATCTGATGGGAGGATCAATTTAAAAAATACAGCTATTGTGGCATTGTTTTTTAATCTAGCCACTTATTTAAGAAAGTTTAAAATATGTTATTTTCAAATAGTATGAAGACATATTTGATCATAAGTATTTTTTGTTAGAGCAAAACAAACAAGCTTTATCTAAGGGCATTTTAGTTTTTTTTTTTTTTTGACCAAAAGAAGTGATATGAGTCAAAGAAATTAAATCTTAGCACAGTTTTTTTGGCTAAAGGCCTCTTGCCACGTGGCAAGTAGGTCTCTCGAGCCTTTCTTAAAGGATAAGTACCAAGAGGTATTGTTCAAACGCACTTCTAAAATGGGGCTGCAGGGTTAAACAACCCGAACCGCAGGCTTGTAAATCATTAGGTATTTTAATACCCATTGCAGCATTTTCAATGCCAACACTCCTCCACAACTTTATGAGATCCACTTCTAACAAAGCCCATAAAGCCAGAATAAACCTAAGGAGAAACCATCGTATTTATTATTTTATTATTAGTAAGATCTCTCCTAGATTGAACACCGCTTCTTCAATCTCTTCTTTGGAAAAGGGGCTCAACATTTGTCTCTTATTTCCAACCGTGATAGTAAATAGGTGGTACCCCTGAGATTTTATAGTTACAATTTTGCACATATGTTTTTTAAATTTTTCTGTTATTTTCCAATTTAAGTTTTATGCATAATCATGTTATCTAGAACTTTTTAAATATTTAGATCATATATTAAATTTTGACTTTTAAATATATCAATAATTTAAACTTAAGATCTCAATAAAAACAAAAATTAATTACATTGTTATAGAAATTTATAATTTTATAGACTTATCTACATTTAAAAGGGTATTAAATTCTATTAGAGATTTGGTTCATTTGAAAAAAGAAACTAAGAGTAAAAATAGATTAAAGAAAGTAAAAAAGTCACAAAGAGTGTTAAAAGAAAAAAATTATGTAATTAGACGATTATTATTCTTCAAAATATTGGTTATCCTGAAAAAAAAATGCATGACTTCCTCCCTGATGATAACAAATATGTCACATTATCAATGTAGAGTAAAGATATTGGTTGTAGATTAAAAAAATTAAACTTGAGGATGATATCATATATAAATTGTTTAAAATAACAAAATTCCCATGAAGACTTCTTCATAGAGAACATACGAGAGATACAAGTTACAAAAACAGGGGAAAAAGAAAAATTATACAAAATAATAGTTTTTACTACCAAACAGGTAAATAATGTCAAAAAATTTAAAAATGTGTAAATAATAGCATATTCAGTTTTTTACAAACATACAAAGACCAAAATAACCCTCTCAAAACAAATCTGAGTTTTTTTTTTTTTTTTTTGTCTTTCCCAATCCTCTATGCTTTTTTTTCTCTCTTTTCCCTCTCCTTTTTCCCTCCCTTTCTCTCCATGGCTTTCCCGTCTGACTTCCTCGTTGGTGTCGCCGGACGGAGTACTCATGCAGGGAGGGAATTTGTCCGACCACAATATAGCTGCAGTGTGACAATGAGGAAATCGATTTCTGTCAACTTCCCTTCTCCTCCTCCTCTTCCTTCTCTTCTCTTGACAGCGACAATAGTGTAGCATCCTACGCCTCTGTTAGTACGATTTTTGTCCTATCGGCTTCATAAGTTACTCCCTCGCCGACGCCTTTTCTTTGTCACTTCTGTATGACTAGATCTGGAAAGGCGACGAGGACGATTGTGAGTGGATCTCATAAAGGCGTTGATCTTTAGCTTCATCGGCATTGATCTCCTCGTTGGATCTAGCCGTTGATTTGAATGCCATTACTCCAATAATTGTGGGGAAGATATTGACAGAAGCTTCAGCTCTAGAATCACTCCGTTACTGCTAGTCGTCGTCTAGACTCGTGCCTCCGTCTGTTGTAGACAACTCCAGCAACAAAGCCTCGACAAAATCTGGTGCCGTGAAGCTATAGCCATTGACTGAGGCTTTTGTCTGCTCTACCTTTTTTAGTAGGTTTTGTTATACTTTTTGTTGTTTTTCTTATAATAATAATTATTATTATCATTATTATGTTTTATTTTACTATAAAAATGGAGTTTTGTTTAGAAATCTATTTTTGGTATAGAATTTACAATTTTGTATGAATTTTTGTATCTGAGTTCTGTTATAGTTATAGTTGGTATTTTCAGGCTGGTGATATCATTGGACGGTTTTTATATCATTCTGGTAAATATGTATATATTTTTAGGAAATATACTATTAGTGGGTAAGTACTTCTTGGTCATCGACAATGTAGCAATAAATTTTTATATTTATTGAGAAATATTATATTTTTAGAGAAATTTTTTATGCTACCAATGATACCGTTTATGCAGGTGAAGATCGACGAAGACACCAACAAATCTTTATATTTACACGGTAATATAATATTATTATGTCAATACTATATTACTCAGCTACCAGTGGTTTAGTGAAATCGCTAATGAATTTTTATATGTACATAGTAATACTATAACTAGAGCCATATTGTATTTCTCAGTCATCGGTGATTCAACGAAGCCACATGTGAATTATTGTATTTACATGGTAATATGTTATAACTAGAGTAATATTGTATTTTTCGGCCAACGGTAGTCAGTAGAAGTCGGTGATGAATTTTTGTATTTACACGGTAAAAAGGTATGACTAAGTTAAGATTGTATTTTTCAGCCGTTGGCGGTCTTGCGAAGTTACTTGTGAATTTTTGTATACACACTGCAATATAGTATTACTAGAATGTTATTGTATTTTCTAGCTGGATGCGGTCCAACGAAGTTACCGATGAAATTTTGTATTTATATGATAATAAGATATTTTTCGATAAATATCACATCTCTTGGCTTCCAATGGTCCGACAAAGTCGCTGGTGAATTTTTATATTACATGGTAAATATGATATTTTCTAGTAAATATTGTGTTTCTCAGTTGTCAACAATCCAGCAAATTCGGTGGTGAATTTTTGTATTTACACAATAATATTGTATTTCAAGTGAAATACTATTTTCTAAGCTATCGATAGTCCGATGAAAACATAAGTAAATTTTTGTTTTTACATAGTTAATAGAGTATGTTTTGATAAATATTATATTTCTCGGTCGCCGGTAGTCCGATGAAGTCACCGGTGAATTTTTATATTTACACTATAAATATAATATTTTTTAGTAAATATCATATTTACACAACCAACGACGGTGCCTGTGAGGGAAGAGAGTGAGATATAAACGACAAAGAGGTAGGGGTGTTATAGAGGGTTTTGTTCTCGATTTTTCATGAGATATGACTCAATTTCTCATGATATGTTATGTATAATATGTTTTAGAACTATATGACATTATTTATTAAGGTTTAACCTAAATATGTTGTTTTGTTTTTTCTTTCAAAATATTTTATTTTTTTTAAATAAATATTAAAAGAAAAATTGCACAAATAACAGCTTTTATTATCTCATTCATAAATTATGCCGCGTGCCTTAAAAAGATGTTATTTTGCTTTTTCTTTCAAAATATTTTATTTATTTTTAAATAAATATTAAAAGAAAAATTGCACAAATAACAACTTTTATTATCTCATTCATAAATTATACCCCGTGCCCTCAAAAAGTGTTAAAATGAGAGGTTGGAATGAATCCACGTGTTGAAGTGACGACCTAAAAACATTCCTATTTTCAAAACTTTTTTTCAATTTCATAACTATATTCATCATTCTCCCTCTGTTTTTTTCTTTTCCCTCTCTCCCTTTCCTCTATGTTGCGCCCCATGGCTGACGAAGCCAAAGGCAACCTACTCTCGCCGCCAGCGAGTTCACCTCTACTGTGACGACGAAGTTCTGATCTGACAATGAGGACGGAGATGAAGGACCTCCATGACGAGATCCACGGAGATTATGCCGTCGATGACAATCATCTGAGGAGATCCATCACCGTCGTAGGCCGCACCAATGACTTTGATGTTGTCTTCTCCAATCTAGTCCATGCGCGAGAACCATCCACACTCATGGCAGAGACAAAGCTTCACTTATGACAGTGACTTCAGTGTTCCTTTGCTATCTTCGACCTTCACGTTTTGTTCGGGCCAAATTTCCTTCCGTTGAAGAGGCAGCGATCGAGCTTTTCTCTGGCTAGTCTCCTTTCGTCACCAGTGATGAAGCTGATCTATAGATGAGTAATGGGAGAGAGAGACATGAAAGGTAAAAAAAGATCTGGAAGAAAAAAAGAGAAAAGTTCCTAGTCTAGATTTGGAAAAAGAAAAAAAAAAAGAAAACAAAAGAAAAAAACGGTTTCCAATCAACAAGCAATTAAACTTCCTTTCGGTTAGATTAGGAGCTTTTTACTAAATGATTTCCTAGGAGGACATTACTGAGTGGGATCCAATTGGTGAGGATTGGTGTTTGTGTTCTTTTTGTTAGTTTTGCCGTCTTTTTTTTTAGTCCTTTGTTTGCTTTTTTGCCTTCGCCATTTGGTTAATTGTATGCGTGTGGATCGGTTTGTGGTGTTTCTTGCCTTCTTTTTTATGTACTGGAATATCTTGATAATTTTTTACTATCATACATTTTCAATGAGGTAATTCATTTCCGCCAAAAAAAAAAAAAAAAGGGTTCTTGGTTCTTTTTTTTAGTTTTTCTTATGGCTTGGATGTATTTTCCCGATTGCAAGCAATGTCATTGGTGTCTGTACATTTTTGTATTTGCATACCAATATAGTATTACTAAGTTAATACTGTATTTTTAAGCCACCAACTGTTCGACGGAGTCACGGATAAACTTTACAATATTTAGATGGTAAATACAACATTTACATGTTAAATACAATATTTACAAAGTAAATATTGTATTCTTTGGCTATCGGCTATTTGGCGAAATTTTCGGTAAATTTTGTATTTACATTGTAAATACGGTATTTCTCAGTAAATATTGTATTTCCTAGACAAGAGTGAATTTTTGAATTTACAAGTAAATATTGTATTTCTCAGTCACTGGCTGTTCGGCAAAGTCGTTGATGAATTTTTATATTGACACTGTAAATACGATATTTCTCAGCTATCGCAATCCCGCAAAGTCGCTAGCGAGTTTTTGTATTTACATAGTAAATATAATATTTTTTGATAAATATTGTATTTTTTAGCCGTTTATGGTTCAACAAAGTCGTCGATAAACTTTTGTATTTATACAGTAAATACTATATTTTATGATAAATATTGTATTTTCAACCATTGGCATCTTGCTAAGTCTTTAGAGAATTTTTATATTTAAATGGTAAATATGATATTTCACAATAAATATTGTATTTTTCGTCCGTCGGTATCCCCAGAAGTCATCGGTGAATTTTTGTATTTACATAGTACATACGATATTTTTTGGTCACTGATAGTCTTGAAAAGTCGCGAGTGCATTTTTGTATTTACACAGTAAATACGGTATTTTTTTAATAAATATTGTATTTATCAGACTCCAACAGTCCGGTAAAGTCACCGATGTATTTTTGTGTTACATTTAAATATCGTATTTCTCGGCTACTGGCGGTGTCAACGAGAGAGGAAGGTGGAAGATATAGAGAATAAAAAGGTAGGTGTATTTTAGGGTTTTGTTTTCAATTTATCATGAGATATTACTTAATTTCTCATGAGATACTATAAAACTACGTATTTTGAAACTATATGGTATTATTTATTTAGTTTTAACCTAAATTTGTAATTCTATTATTTTTCCCTTAAATAATTAGGCAATATATTAATCCTTAATTTTTAAAATTGTCTATTTATAGTTTTAATCTACATCTATACATATATAAAAGAGCCAACTCTTTTATAAAAAACTCTCGTACATGCTTGTCAAGCGTTAACATTTTTTTTTTGCTTTTTTTTTTTCCTATTTTTTATTCACTTTTACCCTTTTCTTTTCTTGTTTGCTCTCTCTCTTTGATTTTTTTTCTTTTTTGACTAGAGGCTCTCTTACAATTAACAATTAAGTTATTACAAATTTGCAATACAATTTTTAATATATATTTCTTTCCTCTCTATGAATTAACTTTTTTCCTTTTCATCATTTTATTTTAACAAATATAATATTCATTTAAGTATGCATTAACATCTTCTTAAGCCATCTATTACTTAATAAACTATAAAAGTAATAAAATGATAACTGAAACATTATCGCGGGATGGTACATAGAAACTTAGTCTCTCGTACATTATACGTGACACCCAAATAGTAATAAAGAAAAACGTCTCTTGGAAAAATAAAGAAGAAAATTTGTAAAGTATTTAAAAAGTGTGATTAGAATTAATTTTGATCAAAAATATTATAACATAAGTATTATATTGTAACAAAATTTTACTTTTTATCGTAGTTATAAAGAGTTCTATAATATTTATTGGTTTAAACTAACCAATAAATATTATAGAACTCTTATTAATCAAATGAAATAAACTCTATTGTTAAAAAAAAAAAAAAGAACAAACAAACAAGAAACATGAAAACGATACGTCGTCGTTCGTTGCCCACATTTGCTTAATGGCAAAGCGCCTTTGGGCCTCACCACCGCAAACTCTTGATCGGGAAAAAGAGAGAGAGAGAGCGAGGGATTCGCCAGAACACCATTTTCCTCCCAACCAAAAAAACGTTTCGACAAAGAAACTTACCATCCAACAAAAACTTATTCATTTCACGATCTCAATGCTTAAAGCTTCCTGTTTGTGAGCCGAGGAAATCAAAACACCATGCAGAAGATGGCGCAGGAATGGTTTTCTCAGAGCGTCAGTGGCCCCGAAACGTCGGAGACACCATCGTCCTCTTTATTGGCCGATTGGAACTCCTACGCGGCTTCTCATTCCGACGAGAGCTCTTCCACGGGCCTCGGATTCGATCTTGAAGCCGCCGTTCGCTCCGCCAACGACACCGTCTCCGGCACCTTCTCTGTGTAAGCCCCAAATTCTCTCTTCTGATTTCTCTGTTTTCATCAGTTGGATAGATTTGTGGTTTTTTTTTATACGGAGGAAAAATTCGGTATTTTGAGCTGAATCTGACACTAGTGTGTATGTCTGGATTTGGTTTTTCTGTTTCTGAAATTGAATCTGTTGTTTTCGGCGTTCGATCTGATGTTGTAGTAGCGGAGACGTTTGAGATTTTTGTTAAAGTATGGATTTTGGGATCTATTTCTTTCGATTGCTAGTTGTTAAATCGAAGCAAATTTATTAGCATTTAGTGTTCGATTAACAGATTTATAGTTCGGATGTTGAAGGATTTGAAGTTGAATACATACGGATGAATGGAGGATTCGGAAAGTTTAGGCAAGATAGGAAAATCGGCTCTCAGTTTTGGAGTTTGAGTATGTATATGAAATGTCCCCACTTTGGCATCCGGGCTAATCCAGTACTAACAGACTAATCCGGTACTAGAAATATTTTTCGTTTGATATGGTGACATCTTTACGTTAACGCTTTTTGTAATACTCAATAAATATAGTCCAACATTGGTAACATTGAGTATTACACTGAAGCAAAATTAAGTGTTACACGAAACAGGCTCAGTACTCACGATGTTACTATGTCAAACGAACAAAATTAGCAGTGCCGGACTTATCTAGGTGTCAGATTTGAGGCTTTGCTTATATGTATATATATGTGTGTATGTATATATATAGTTTCAGTTTTGGATTTGAGTTGGATGTGAAAAAATGGGAGCTCATGATCTTTACATGCCTACTTTTACATGCAATCTGGGGATTTGAGATAGTCATGTGGTGAAAGGAAAGGCCTTTTTTGTTCCTTTTGAAAGCTTTTGTGGATTGAATTTTTGGTTTGCTTATAAGTGGATTGTGTGCAGGAGTTTGTATGGGTATATGCTAGAGACCCTTGATCTACTCTTGGATTTCAGTGGAGAAATTTAAAAGAATTGAAAAAGGAAAATGAGAACTTCTTTAATGAAAAGAACAATATTTTGGTTACAAGTTTGGCAGGGGTTTTGAGAGTGTTGTCCCTCGTTTCTCTCCCAATTCGGCCACTAATCCCACAATTTTCCTGCTAATCTCACTGGATTCCTTATTTATACCCCTTATTCCAACTAACTACCCATCAGACTCTTAACAGAAGCAACTAATTGGAAGAAAACCATCTAAAAACTTTATAACAACCTCACACTTTTTTATTCAGCTGATTAACCAACAACTGATTACTATTCGAAACCTATCATTAATTAGTCATATTAGTTGATCATCCTGATTTTGTACACAAATTTGAATGGACTTTTTCTTTAATATATTAGAAGCTTTCATGAAATACTCGAGGGTAAATGGCTTCCTTTTGCTGACCAAGAACCCTTTAGTAGTCGTAGTTTTCACAAAACAGAATTTGAATGTTAAAGTAAAGAGGTAAAGTGAATGGCATGGAGAATGCATAGAGGAGGATTCTGGAAAGGCGTAGGCAAGATAGGAAAATCAGCTAGAAGTTAGGGATTTGAGGCAGTTATTTTGTGAAAGAACGGGCCTTTTTTACATGTTTGAAAGTATCAGTGAATTGAACTTTGGCATGCTTATGGGGAGTATGTACATGAATATGTGCACGTGTTGGTATTGATGACGTTGATCTTCATATTTCATGAAGTGAATGCAATGGCCTTTTGCATAAAAGAGTAGAAGGTCTTAATTCAATCCCATAAGCCACTTTGTTCCCAGCCCATAAACTTCTTTTTTCTTCTAGGCTTCTAGGATCCTTCCTTCCCTTGGAGAAGACCATGCTACCGTTTAAAGAATGCTCGGTTGGACTCAGCTTCTAACTAGAACTCTCTTTAGTCTAAATTCCCACTTTTTGTGAATCAGAACTACTTTACCATAGCATACAGTAAATAAAATAGATTTGATTGCGAAAACAAATGCAACATTTTAAACCAGAGAGTTTATATACTCACGTGCAATGCCATTTTTCAGATGATATTGTGACAAGTTAAAAGAAGAAATTATTTTGTCGAGTCCACAAGAAAATATACTTAACATAGAGCTCAGTGAAAAATTCTTTCTGATCTGGTGATCTGGAATAGTTTCTAGCTTTGTATTGATCGATCTGGCTTGAAAAAAATTGGAGAATTTTAGAGGGGGAATTGAAACGGTATAGATGAAATTTGGGAGACAATTAAGTTTGGTAGCATTTTGGCAAAAAATTAAGGAGTGTGATGTTCTCAGAGTTACCGAGACAGTTTGAAAGTCCTTTTCGTAATTTAATTTTATTATTGGGAATGTCCCCATTTTTAGGGATTTAATGTTGCAGGCACTGCAAAATTGTAAACAGCTTTGCTTTGTAAACATTGGCTTTGTTTTCCACGGAGCAAAAACTACATGATCTAGAGAAAACAAAACTGATTTACATTGCCAACACTACTACCTTTTAGCAGAAGGCTTATACAGTCTGGATATTAATTAACCCCAAACCTGTTCCTCCAATTTTCCTTTTTCGATGCAAGAAGTTTTGAAATATGCTTGTTTGAAAATTAGAGGAAAATTCTTTATGATAATGAGATAATAAATGGGGCATGATATTTAAGTGTCGTACTTAGGGGAATGTATTTTGTTTCTCGCTATGTTCAGTAACCTGGTAAATACATTCTGTATCTTGATAGTTCTCAGAAATGCCCGGTTTCACTCTCTCTCTTGATATGCTGACCTTGGAAGTATTCATGTTTAAATTGTGGTGCAAATTATTTCTTGTTTAAATTGTAATGTAATCTTTTATTTTGCATACTTAGATTGCCTTTTAATTTTAAAATTCTGTTTGAAGACGCCATTACTGACCCCTTAGTCTGTCATATGCATGCGGGAGATTAGAAGTTACAAGGTCCTGATTTAAATGGTGTTACCTACTAATGATGAAAAAAGCACTAGGGATGGTGTTGCCTGTTGTTTTCTGTTATTATTCATGTAGTAATGTGTAATGTTATAAACCTTTTTAGGGTTTCTAAAGGGGTGAGAGACCTACCTGGGAACTTGCAGTCAGCCACTAGTAGCGTTCCATCAGGAAAAGCTCTCATGTACTTTGGTCTTCTCCTGGCAAGTGGGGCGTTTTTCGTTTTCATTGCATTCACCATGTTCCTCCCTGTCATGGTCATTATGCCACAGAAATTTGCCATCTGCTTTACAGTTGGTTGTGCCTTTATCATTGGGTCATTCTTTGCTCTTAAGGGCCCAAAAAATCAGCTCGCTCACATGTCTTCAAAAGAGGTATTTCTGCTACTCCTACAACTGCTTTGTAACATGTTAGCAAACTAATGCGGTTGCACATGTTGAACAGTTTGCTATCTTTCTTCTTTTCTGTAATTTCTACAGAGACTTCCTTTTACATTGGGATTTATAGGCAGTATGGTTGGTACCATTTATGTTTCCATGGTTCTTCATAGCTACATTCTCTCTGTGCTCTTCTCTGTAATACAGGTATTTCTTACGCAATCTTATGCCTTTTTCATTTTCTCCTTTTTTTCCCATGTATGTGGATGTCCTTTACTGTATATCGTTAATTTCTTTTACTAAAACACCTCTTTCCATGATTTTCAGGTACTTTCACTTGCATACTATGCATTTTCATACTTCCCCGGTGGATCAGCAGGTTTAAAATTTCTCTCGTCTACCCTAACCTCTACAGTATTGAGATGTTTTGGGAGGTGACGTGACCTCGCGTAGGTTTATGTTTGTTTCCATGTATATTTCTCACTCGAGTTGAGATTTTTGCGGATGTAGTTTTAACTCGGGAAGGCCTTAAACACATTTCTGAATGGATGCCATGATATATTGAATTAATCCAGATTTCTGTGTCTCTCTTAAAGTCCTTGTGTAAAAGTATGCACTGCTATCAGCCAAAAGTATTTTAGGGGGATGAAACAAAAATATTTGACAATTGTCTGTAAAATGTGGTCAAGATGATTGATTCTTCATATGCTATTATATATATTTTTCCCATTTGATAACAAAATTAACATTTGTGTCTTTGCGAAGTGGGGGAGACATTTACTTCATCAACAAGAACGTGGCTGGGAACTAAACTGATCTTATATTAGTTGCAATGAAACTTTGACGAGAGATTTAAAAAAAAAAGTCTGGTTCAGTAACAAAAGGCTTATAGCAGAAGGATCTACCGCTATTTTCTTTCAGATGTTCTGATCTTATATTACTCATTGGACATCTCTGAAAAATATGGTTAATTAGGTTTGAATTTAGCGGATTACTTGTGATTTTGGAGCACTATCATTTCACTGCAGTGCTAAAAGTACAAGTCAGATATTAAGAATGGTCAATTATGGTTTTCATTTGAGGTTCAGTCTATATTGAAAACAAAAAAGGCTTATGGCATGAGTAAGAATTGACCACTTTTTTGTTTCAGACGTTCCGACCTCTGATTCATATAACTCATTAGACATTTCTGTAAAAAATGGGCAATTAAGATTGGTTTTTGGCGGATCTCTTGTTATTTTGGAGCTCCCCTCATATTATGTCAATGCCAAAGTAAAAGTCAGATGTTAGGACTGGCCATTTATGGGTTTCATTTGAGTTTCTGATGCTCCGACTTCTGTTCTATATAACTCATTGGAGATCTCTGAAAAATTTTGGGCAATGTTAAGATTTCTTTTAGCAAACTATTTCCTATGATTTTGGAGTTACTCTCAAATTATGTCAGTGCTAAAAAGTACAAGCCAGATACCGGCAGAAGGAATATTTAAAAAAAAAAAGAAGCAAGTCAGACTAATAAGGTGTTTGATAAATTGGTTTGAATTGAAAAAATGAGTTCAAATACTGTAGTATACGAGAGCTTTATATTATAGTTATTTTTTGCTTTACACTATAGTTGTTGAGAGGTTTATACTATTAACTGTTCAAACTGATGTGCCAAATAGCATATAAAATTGTCAATTATGGTTTCCATTTGAGTTTCAGATGTTCTAACTTCTGTTTTATATAACTCGTTGGACATCTATGAAAACAATGGCCAATCTTAAGATCTCTTTTAGCAGACACTATTTCTTATGTTTTTGGAAATCTCTCGGAAAATGTCAATGCTAAAAGTACAAATCATGATAGGACGGAGAAAGAAGAGGCAGATGGGATAATCAACAAAACAACACACTTGGGCATCTTGAGTGGTGATAATCAGATCCCAAATTCTCAATAGAAGATTGGGAAGCTTAGTTGTCAATGGTCCAATATTGTATAAAGTCTTCCTAAATGCATAGCAGAATAGTTCAATTGATGGGTCAGTGTCTCCACTTAGCATAATAATTAAAATGGCTAGCCATTACTTGTTGCTTGCTGGCAATGGAGATCACATAATAGTGGGAATGTAGCACAACACCACCTGCCCACTTCTTGATCTTTGTATTTCATCATCATCATCATCATGCTCTGATGAGCTTTTGTTGAACTGGATGGGCTAAAGGGCTCCACATAAAAACCCTATTCAATGCCTTGGTCCTGTCCCTATTGTTGTTATGCCTGTCTATTTTAGTTGCCATTGTTTGTACTTTCTTTCTGTTGCTTATATTGGCTTGAAATTAGGGGCGTTTGGTTCAATAGTTGAAACCAAAAATATCATTTGAGCTTGTGTTTGGCCAAAAAAATAATAAAGCCTATTTTAAACCATTGATTAGACATTTTGAACTAAAATAAACTAAATTGGGAAACAACTCTCTCATTTTTTAATATTTTGAATCCTTTTTTCAAACACCACCTTTCAAACCATATATTTCAAATAAAAAAAGTTTGAACCACAATGTTTCAAACCAACAAACAAAGGACCCTAAAGGATTGCGAAACTTTGCTGAAACTGAAAATATGGCAGTAGAATTTTATGCTTCTCACTGTAGCTATAGGTTGAGGTTTTGAATTGTATACCGAGCTTTGATTAGGCTAGTCTTAGGGACATCTCAATAGGGGATAACATTATTTAGCTAAAATTATTAGTCTCCCCCAAAAGACAAAAAATGATTAAGCCCCCGTTTAGTTCACATCAATCACTTGATTTCACCCAATATTTTGATTGAGTGAGTGGGTTCATTAAGACTCATTTCATTTCATCATCATCATTAAAAAAAAAAAAAAAAAACACCAAAGGTTCTTATAAACCCCAAGTATTCAAAATGGTATAAAATTTTAAAGATGACGAGCATAAAGCATCAGCAAAACAGCTTTGACCATTAAATATTGAAGAAATTACTAACCTTCTGTTTGGCATAGTGATAGAAACTACAGTTCTCATCATAAATTCAGTTATAAATAGTATAAAACTCTCACATATTACAATAATAATAAAAAAAATTACTACAATATAAAACTCTCACATGTAACTAACAATTCCACCGCTTTCCAAACACCACCTAACAAATTTTGTGCTTTAGGCAATAGGACGAGTTTAACAATTTTGTTTATCCTTTCTCGACGTTGACCATTATCTTTTTTTTTTCCTTCTTTTTTTTTTTAATTAATGAGTCATGTAAAGGGTATAAAATATTAAATAGAAAAAGACCGTCCTAGAACTGATATCCAGAAATCAAGGAAAGATTTGGAAAGCAAGGCTGCTGTGATTAGGGGACAATGAATTGACCTCCAATACGACCTTAGGCAAGAAATGCATTGTATTGGTAAAATGCTTGTTTTATATGTAACAAAAACCATGGGGAAAAAAAAGAAAAAAGGCTTATTTCCTCCACTAAGAGAAAACAAAGCACAAATTTTTAAACTATAGTATTATTACATCTATAACCAAAAGCCAAAAGGCAGAGCCAATATAGAGTTCAAAATTAGTGAACCTTAATTAATACTATTACCTTATCACTTGGGCAACCACTTGCAAAAATAAAACCAAAAAAGAAAAAAAAAAAGAAAAAGAGAAGGAAAAAGATGGGTTTAACATAACATCAAAAGCCGGCACTAAAGTTTAACGAACTCAAAGATTAGAGGTAGATTATGATTAAAAGTGTCTTAAGAAGATGCTTAGATGCTTCATTTAGTCAAAACTATCTGATTTGCATGCAATTTGTGACCTAATTATGAATTCGCATCGATTTGATTGTTAAAAGCCAAGAATGAACGGTTCTGTTTGGGCTAAGTGAATTATTGGCATCCACAAAGTACTAGTTAATTGTTGTAATCAGGCCCAATGACAAGTAAAAATAAAACAAAGATAAAGATCTTATTGCTAAAAAAGATATAGATGGGACATTGGCATTGAAAAGAGACAAAATTTGAGAAAGTAAAATGGGATAAAGAAAGAGAAGAAAACCCTTCATTTCATACAATTAAAAATAATTTGGCCAAATCATACAATTAAAAATAATTATATCTATGATACAAGGCGATTTTAAAAAAATTGTATCATACAATTTTTTTAAAATCACCTCATAAGGTTCATAGTCTGTTTGACTCTTCAAAAAAAAAATCATACAATTTAAATGAGACAACGTAAATGATATAAAATCAGATATTACAGGAGAATTCTTTAAACATAGTCGGTATATCTATTTTTCAATTTAATTTAAATCATACGATTTCCATAAATGACTCTGAGTTGAACTAGAATTTTCTATAACTAAATTAGATGAAAATGTTTTTGGCATGGTGAAGGGCCCCATGGATTTGATGAGATTGCGTACAGGCAATGACAAATCTTGGTTTGGATTCCATCATGGCCTTAGCCTATCATTATTTTTAGGGTTTATAAAAAAAAGTTCCCATAAAAAAAGTTTCATTTTTTAATTTTTTATTTTTTCCTGGGTGTATATATCCAATTTGCCAACTCCATAGCACGTGTGGCAAGCCCCAGTCACAAAAGGTTTTTGAATTTACAATGGTAGACCATGCCCAGGTCCCATCTCCTTTTGCAATTTGAAAACGACTCTCACTGTTTTTTGGTCCACTGCAGATCTCATGCCTTCTCAAAATAAAGTGTTAAAAAAAATCACCTATAATATTCAACAAATAGCTTAATGTCATGCAATAATGTACATTCAATATAATAACATACATGTGATTAAATGTTTTATGTAATTCAATCATATATTCATATATTAGTTGATAAATATTTTGGAATCTTCTTATTTTTGACCCTTCACTTTGTTTTTATACTAACTTATCGAGTTTTTCATATTTAAAGAAAAGGAAATTTTATCGCACATAAATAAGCTACTTAAAAAAATATTGGCTTTATAATTAAATTGAGTTTTAGGTTGCACAATATTTTCTTTATATTTTATTTGTAATTTTCTTTTTCATTAAAAAAAATAATAACTATGGTGTTAATATTGTCTTGTGACAACTTCACTCCTTCCATTCTATATCTTCAAAAAAAAAAAAAAAAATTTATCCAAGTGCCTTATGGAAATCATTCCACATACCAAGCTTTATAATAATGGAAAAAAGTAAGCCATTCTTCTCCCACTTATCTCCTTCTTTCACCAAACATGTGCAAGCCTAAGGCCAAAGCCAAAAACCGACCAAAAAAAGAGAGAAAGAAATCAATTAAATAATTCTTACTAGTTAAAAAGGATTGGTTGTAATTTGACACCTATATATGTGAAATTGCAACATGAACTTTCTCTAGTGACTTGAATCATGCAGCCACTAAAGGTTACAAATTTTCAATTAATTTCCTCCCAATGCCATAGGAAAAGCCAACAGTCTCTGAGTCTTATCATGTGACACCTTTATGTTAGCTTCTACCAGCCATCGACAAAAATCAGATTCCTATCACTAATGGATCTGAATCTAATAATGTTGTGTACTTGACATATATTACTCATGTGATGAGATCTAAAGTCCAAAAAATAATTCAATTTGATTTAGATCCAAACTATCCCAATTCTATTCTATTGTATGTTTAGGTAAATGCGTTACTTTCTTTGTTTCTCTTATAATATTGAGGGTGAATGCGTCACTGAATTACTGAGTTGGATAAATAAAAAGATATAAAATTTTAAAAGAAACAAAATACAATCTATAATTTTAAGTAAAACAAAATGACTTTAGGTAAAACAAAACACAATTTTTATAAAATTTTATATACAAAATTAAAAGAGAAAAAGATTAGAGGACGACTACTCACACTTATCCGTAAGTGCTTCTGCTAGCACTAATGTCTATTGTTGGATTTGATTAGGGAGTCACTTTCCGATTTGTGAGAGCAACAGTCCAACCTTGGTTTCAAGGTCACTAATTATATATCATTTTGAAGAGAAAGAAATGGAACCTATCACATCAATGAATCATGATTAACTAATATTATGCTAATTATAAGCAAAACCATCAAACATTAAGATCACTGAGATATGATAATGAATCATGTAAGAAGATGTACCTGCTTGATGAGAAATTGTATATCTACATGACAAGATATATGAATCACAAACCAATATTTTCATAGGCACAAACCAATGTTTTCGTAGGAATTTGTCGTATTTTGAATCAAGAGATTTGATATTCCTGAGAAATTTGGTGTTGAATTCTTGATTTTCAAGAAGAAAACATAGGTTACCAGAAAAAAAGTTGTCATATCTAAATTATATGTGATCCTCACTTTTATTTGGTAATTGTACTTCCCTTTTTCTTTTGAAAATTCATCTGAATTATCCTTGATTTTATCTTGATTTATATAGTTTTGTCGAGATATAACCACTTATTTTTCAAAATTTGAACATCACGAAACATGACAATATTTTGTTTTAGAAGAAAGAAGCGATTAAAAATATTTTGAAGGCATTAAAATTTTGCATTTTTTTTTGAAGAATTTAGGACGTTAAACAAATTTATTATATCAGTATTAGTGGGAAGCCTTTTTTTTTTTTTTTGGTTATAGGGAGTGTGAGTTAAACTAAAAATTGGACTTAAAATTACAATGTAACAATTTTTTATCTTTGTTTATCTACTTCTATCTTTCTTGTCTTCTGTAAGAATTTTTTTAAATTTATAAGTAGCATATTTGATTTTTTATTTCTATGGATATTGCAATTGAGAAGATTGAGGGAAAAAACTAAAAGAAAAATTGTAAAGAACAATTTATAAGGTGCAAAAGTGTAAGGAGCCTTTGGGAGCACCCTTCCACGTCCAAATTAACTTCGTCCCTAATTAATGGTACCGTCTAAATTAAACTATCACATATTCGTCAAGTTTTTATCATATTCACATACATACATACCTATATATATATATATATATATATATTGTTTTCATCTAATTAAAATACAATTCTGATGTAATTTCACAAGTGCAATATCACTGTGATTTATTTATTTATTTTTATAATCTAGCATAAAATTGTCCATTTTTCTCATGAGGAGTGACCTTTCTGAAAGGACAACTTAACTACCCCTTACTGCATGGTGAGAAAGATGACCTCATCCCATCCGTGTGCATATCAAGTTCAATATCATGCAAAAATATCCTTTGTTTTTCTTTTCTTAGACTAGGAAACTTTTTGGGGTGTTGGCTTGGTTTGCTTTTCTTTCACCAAAAAAAATTTATAATATTAGTGTGGTGGGGGATATTATATGAGGGACCATTTTGGGTAAATTGTTTTTTCTCCCCCTATCTTTAGCCTATTGATGTCCTTTTCCCTTCTTTCAATGTTGGTATCTCTTTGCTTCTACTTTAGCTCATAGATCTTCTCTTTTTCACCAACAAATGTAATATAATTTTTTTCCCTTTTCACTTTTCTTAGTAATTTGTATTCATGCTGTTAGATACTTGAGCATTTCATATCAAAAGCACCTATCAAACTTGTCCAAAATCTACAAATAATAAGTTTCTTTCTGTTCATAAAGAGTGAGGCACTGGGGGAGGGAAAATGAAAGTCTCCACATCTTCCTACAAATGAAGCAAATGGGGCCCATTAATGGATGATTGGGTTCATGGAAAATGTATTAGTACTAAAAGAAAATGAAGGAAAATATTATGGTTGAGATATGCCCAAAAAAAAAAAAAAACAAATCTTCATTGTAATCGATCTCATCAAAAGAGAAAGTCTTCATATAGTTATTGTTTACTTCAATTTCAGTTAATCCATGTCAAGTGGATATTCTCTAGTTGCCATAGATTTGATTGCTAATAGCAATTATTGCCTAATTAAAAAGTAAGATTTTGTGTACTATTAACTAACATGCCCTTTTTTTTTTCCGTTTGAAGAAAATATATTCCAATTCTATCGGTTCATTTTTGGACATTTTCTGGTTGCATAATAGATCATGGTTTATTATTTCAGCTGATAATGATTTTATTGCTAGACACACACACCGTATTCTTGCCCTAGTTATTAAAATTGATGATTGTTGCTCAAGAAATTTATATCCAAATTCTTTTTTGCAAGAAAACTGAACCACCCTTTTAATCAATAAAGCTGCATTAGGTGCAGTTTTTCAGCAATTTATTCCTCTGAAAAAATCCAAATGAAATCAATATTGTTACAACGACTTCTCACTAACATGAAGGAATTACATCCCATAACTTTTAATTTTATTTTAATTATTATCTACTGTAACAGCTACAATCATATTTCACAACTTTCCCCATTAATTTTCCTCGGGAACATAGTAAAACATGTTAGTGCTTTCCCTTAAAAAACCAACAAGCAAAATTTATTGGTGTGGTACAAAATTTTATCCTATCAATACTGCAAAATTGTAAATCATTAGTCTTTTATTTAATTATTTATTTATTTATTTATCTACCATTACCTATCTGCAACCATATACCACTACTTTCCCATTAATTTTCCTATGAAAGCATGTTACTTTCATTTTTTTTTTCCATGAAACAAACAAACCAGAAGAAAGCTGTAAATCTTGTTTCCTTCCAATAAAGCCCTTGACATAATAATTATGCAATTCGTTTAACAAAACAACTTTACTTTTTTTTCAAATTGTGCATGTTTTTGGGTTTTGATTTTAAAACAAATACTAATTTAAAACTTTAGTGAGTTGGTTTGATATTGTCCCTTCCACTCAAGGCCAGCACACCTTCCTTTGTTTTGTTTTTAATACTTTACCACTAAGACCACCCGACAATATGACCAGATTTGCAGTTTATAAAAACCACAATATTACTTTTTTTTTTCCTTTTCTTAATTAATAAAACCACAATATTAATATATTACATATTCTTCTCCATCATCATGTGCATGTCACTACTCCACCAGATTCCTCACACATTATCTTCATCTATAAACAAAAGCAACTATAACATATCTCCATCAAGGATTTAAAAAATCAATTTTTTTAAATGGAGATTTAAAAATTACCTTACATACCCATTATGCTTCTACAGAATAATATCCAGATCCCTAGTTCAAAGTGCAGGTAAATTCACAGAAAACAAATAAAAAACATTTGTTTCTAAAACTTTTTTTTTTGTTTGAGAAAAACGCAGTTGACCTTATTAGCAATTCTTGTTTAATTAATGATTGTATAAATTGAAGGCCTTCAAAATAGTGTGTTTTTTCCCCTAAAAGTTGTTAGAAGAAAGTACTTCATTAGTTAGCAAGGACTAGCTTCTAAATTAGCTAATAAAGCTTAGAGAGAATATGCACATGGCTGGCTTAGCCCATTTGTGGCCACAAAATGATTTTTATGGACCACTTTTGTACGTTGGCATATTTAAAGAGATAAAGTGATTATATAGCTAACTATTTATAAGACATAATATAATTTGATGTGAGGCTTTTTTTGTGGTTGGTTTGATCATTAAGCTCACACGGTTTGAGAGATGATTCCTTAAATAGAGCAGATGAAGTAAAAAAAAAGAAGATTTTTTTTGCCGCCCATTATGTTCTTTTACCAGTGAAAGTGAAAAATTTGACATATAACTTAGTAGTGGTCTCAAAAAAAGTAACAACCAAAATGAGGAAATTCAGTACTCATGGACTAAACAGACCAAACAAGATGGTACTACAGTCAATCCCAATAAATTAAAATTGTAAAAAAATAACAGGTTCGTCCATAGATTTCAGCACCACCAATTCATTTTATGCAGCTTCTATAGTCAAAGAAGAGGAAAAATAGAGAAATCATTTTTATAATAACAAGCTATTAACAAAACTGTAACTGCAATTTAGTATATAGTGAATTTTTTAGACTGAGTCTAACTGTTTTTGTTAATAAAGGGTTAGAACCCGGGTGGTTAGATAGGATTGTTGGGAAAAATATGTGTATATATACACACAAATTAAAAAAGTTATGTTTGTCTGCAGAAAATAACAAACAGATTGAAACCAATTTGGAAAGAACAATCCAAAATACCTCATCTCATTATTGACACAAGTATAAAAACAAAAAGATGACCTTATTCAAGAAAATTAAACACACCCAACTAAACATAAATAAAACCCAAAAAAAAAAAGAAGTAAAAAAAAAACCATCTACATCGAACCATATTCTCTCACAACAATCAACAACAATACCATTACACACCAATAATAATAATAATAGAATAAAGAAGTGTAGCTCACTCTCTTGGATCAGATCTTCTTAATGCGTTTCTTCTATAAACAAAACATGGGGTTCCACCCTCTACAATCCCAAAACAGATCATCATTTTTCTTCTTCTTCTCTTCTCTTCTTTTCTCTTCTCTCAGCAGCAATGCCTGCTTCTTCTCTAAGTAATATCCTTCCTTTTCCCAATAACAACAACTTCTCATTCTCTTTCATCTTCTTCTCAATTATATTCTCTTCCTTTCTCTTCTATTCTTGTCACTCCGTTGATGAACAAGGCCAAGCTCTTCTCACTTGGAAAAACAGGTTAAACAACTCAAAAGATTCACTAAGCTCATGGAATCCTGCAGATTCCAATCCATGCAAAAACTGGTTTGGTGTGCAATGCAACTCCAAGGGCCAAGTGGTGGAGATAAGCTTGAAATCATTGGACTTGCAAGGATCATTGCCTTCAAATTTTCAGCCCCTCAAGAACTCCTTGAAGACCCTTGTACTCTTTTCAACCAATCTAACCGGCACAATCCCGAAGGAATTTGGCGACTACCGCGAGCTGAATGTCCTCGATGTAAGCGACAACTTCCTCATGGGCGAAATCCCCGCCGAGCTATGTATGCTCACCAAGCTTCTGTCCTTATCCCTCAACACCAACTTTCTTGAAGGAGACATCCCCGCAGGCATTGGAAACCTCTCGGCCCTTACGTACCTTACGCTATATGATAACCAACTGAGCGGCCAGATTCCAAGGAGTATCGGAGCGTTGAGCAAGCTAGAGGTTTTTAGAGCAGGAGGGAACAAGGGACTCAAAGGCGAGCTGCCATGGGAGATTGGAAACTGCACAAACTTGGTCATGTTAGGCCTTGCAGAAAGCAGCATTTCAGGAAGCTTGCCGTCCACTATTGGAATGCTGAAAAGAGTGCAAACAATAGCTCTCTACACTTCTCTTCTTTCGGGTCCTATCCCCGAAGAGATTGGGAACTGCAGTGAGCTTCAGAATCTCTATTTGTACCAGAATTCGATTTCGGGGCCAATCCCAAAAGGGATTGGGAAGCTCAAAAAACTCCAAAGTCTACTTCTATGGCAGAACAGTCTTGTGGGGGCGATCCCGGACGAAATAGGAGGCTGCAGTGAGCTCAAAGTCATGGACTTCTCAGAAAATCTCCTCGGAGGAAGCATACCAACAACTTTTGGTGAAATTTCCAAGCTTGAGGAGCTTCAGCTGAGTGTCAACCAGTTTTCGGGTTCCATTCCGTTAGAAATCTCAAACTGCACGGCTCTAACTCATCTAGAAGTCGACAACAACGACCTCTCCGGCGAGATTCCTGCAAGTATCGGGGAATTAAAGAGCTTGACTCTATTCTTTGCCTGGCAAAACAGGCTGACAGGGAACATTCCTGAGAGCTTAGCTGACTGTGCGGAGCTTCAGGCTCTTGATCTTTCCTACAACAACCTGTTCGGTCCAATACCGAAAAAGGTTTTCGGGTTGAGGAATTTGACAAAGCTTCTTCTACTTTCCAATGATTTGTCAGGATTTATACCTCCTGACATAGGAAACTGCTCTAGTCTTTACAGGTTGAGACTGAATCAGAACAGGATTGGTGGCACTATTCCATCGGAAATCGGAAACTTGAAAGGGTTGAATTTCGTAGATTTGAGCAGCAACAGTCTTGCTGGTGCAATCCCTCCATCAATATCCGGTTGTCAAAGCCTAGAGTTTCTTGATCTCCATTCAAATGGTCTCACTGGTTATGTCCCTAGTACTCTTCCCAAAAGCCTCCAGTTTCTGGACATGTCAAATAATAGGCTCACAGGTCAACTCGCTCACGCAATTGGATCATTAACAGAATTGACAAAGCTCAATTTGGGAAACAACCAGCTCTCAGGAACAATCCCATCCGAGATCCTCTCCTGCACCAAGCTGCAAATGCTCGATCTCGGGAACAACTTCTTCTCTGGCGAAATCCCAAAAGCATTAGGCCAAATTCCTTCACTTGAAATCTCACTAAACTTGAGCTGCAACCGACTCTCTGGCCAAATACCGCCTCAGTTCTCCGACCTCGACAAGCTCGGAGTCCTAGACCTGTCACACAACAACCTCTCCGGGGACTTGAGCTCCCTTGCTAGCCTCCAAAACCTTGTCTCCCTAAATGTTTCATTCAATGACTTCTCTGGTGAATTGCCAAACACCCCTTTCTTCCGCCGCCTCCCCCTCAGCGACCTGGCCTCAAACAAAGGTCTCTACATCTCAGGATCAGGCATCACAACGCCTGTGAGAGGGGACGCCACTTCTCGCCACAAGTCAGTAGCTATGAAGCTGCTCATGTCAGTCCTCATAAGTGCAAGTGCAGTTCTAGTCCTGCTAGCAATATACGTCCTTGTCCACACCCGAATGGCTGCAAACTCCCTCATGGAAGAGGATGGGAGTTGGGAAATGACTTTCTACCAGAAGCTCGAGCTCTCGATCGACGACATAGTCAGGAACCTCACATCAGCCAATGTTATAGGCACTGGAAGCTCTGGGGTTGTGTACAAAGTGACAATCCCAAATGGGGAGGCTCTAGCCGTGAAGAAGATGTGGTCCTCAGAGGAATCGGGTGCTTTTGCATCCGAGATAAGGACACTCGGTTCTATACGACACAAGAACATAATTAGGCTCTTGGGTTGGGGATCAAACAGAAATCTGAAGCTTCTGTTCTATGATTACCTTCCCAATGGTAGCTTGAGTTCTATGCTTCATGGTGCTAATAATGGGAAAGGCCTAGGTGGGGTTGAGTGGGAGGCAAGATATGAAGTTGTTTTGGGAGTTGCTCATGCTCTTGCTTATTTACACCATGATTGTGTGCCTGCAATCATGCATGGTGATGTTAAGGCCATGAATGTGTTGTTGGGTCCTTTTAATGAGCCTTTTCTTGCTGATTTTGGGTTGGCTAGGGTTGTGAATTCCAATGCTATTGGTGGTGAAGATCATGGGTTCTCAAAGCCAAATCAAAGGCCTCATCTTGCTGGTTCTTATGGATACATGGCTCCTGGTAAGTAACTAACTCAACTAATCTCTTTGAGCAAGAGTTAATGGTGTTATTATCCAAGTTTCAACTGATTTTGTGTGTTTTGATGTTCTAAAGATTAAAAACAATTTCTGAAAGAGGAATCTAACTTTGTTTGCCATTTATTTTGTTTTTGTATGTCTTGCTGAATTCTCTATGTTACAAGGACACATTTTTTAGCATTCTCCCTAAAATTGTGGTATTTTTAGGCAAAAGTACCATAATTTTGCGGAAAATTGCTGGAATTAAATGCAGCAAAAGGTTATATTTAAGCAACCAACTTACTTTGTTTTGTTTGCTCAAGGTCAATATTATTTTAGTTATCTACGCTTGAAATATTTTTTTTAGACTACAAAAAAAAAAAAAAAAAAAAAGATCATGTGTTTTGGTGTGGATTTGCAGAACATGCTTCAATGCAGAGGATCACAGAGAAAAGTGATGTCTATAGCTTTGGAGTGGTTCTTCTCGAGGTGTTGACAGGGAGGCACCCATTGGACCCCACTTTGCCTGGTAGTGCACACTTGGTTCAGTGGGTCCGTGACCATTTATCGAGCAAGCGGGACCCATCTGACGTCCTTGACCCAAAGCTTAGAGGAAGAGCTGACCCAACAATGCATGAGATGCTTCAAACCCTGGCAGTGTCCTTCCTTTGTCTAAGCACTAGAGCTGATGACCGCCCAACAATGAAGGACATTGTGGCAATGCTCAAGGAGATTAGGCATGTTGATCAACCTCTAAGGCCAGAAGAATTAGCCGATTGCTCGAAGAGAGGATTGCAAACCGTCCCTTCGCCGCCACCTCCCCCGAGTTCGAGGAAGATGGTTTCACAAGAATCGTCTAAGCACTCCTTTGCATTCTCTGACGATTCCTTCTCGAAGTGAAAAAAAGAACAACATCAAAATTGTTACGTAACAAAGTGGGATTCAGTTTTTTTACTTACTGTCTCATGTGGCGGTTTTTCTTTTTCTACCACGCGTAGTGATGCATCATCAACAACAATGCTAAAAGTAAGAAGTCTAAAAAATCATATCCTAAGAAAACGGACGGCTATATTACTGTGTAGTTTTGTGCATATTACATTTGGAAAAGCAAGTCCAATTAGAGCAGTCGAGAGAATGTTATGGGAAGAATTGTGGGGGGTAAATATTCCCCATTACCTTAAAATTTTGGGATGTAATTTTACTACTATATATGATGGTTGTTATAGATTTGTGAGAAATGAAGCCACTAGTCTAATTAATAAGATCTCAATTATTAAGTGTGGTAGTTCTACAAGGACTAGTAGAGTACTATCTTGGGAACAGTGATGGCATAACTCTCTTAAGGGGGAGAGAGAGAGAGAGAGCGGGTATGTAAAAGTTAAAATAATGATTCGTACGTTTGGATTTATTTACTTAGAATGGTTGTAAGAGAAGTGGGATTCCATGACATTTCTCTCTATTTCTCTCTCTATGTCCTTTTCTATGATTTGTGTGTACAGAGCCAGTCTTTCTAGCAGCGCTCACATGCTCTCTCTCTTTCAAGCATTTCATGCATCACATGTCCATGTGCTGTCTGAGTAAGACTTTTCCAGCTATAACAAAAAAAATAAATAAATAAACAAAAATAAAACAAACTAAAATTAAAAAAAAAAAAAACCCTTTCATAAGGAACTTTAATCTTTCGCTTCAAAAAAAAAAAAAAAAAGAAATTCGAATATTTGGTTTGAAGACATTCAAATGTCTTAGTCATGTTACTATTATAATGCTGGCACAAATAAATACCTAAAAACAAAGTAATAGTCTTATGTAACGTAGTGCTGAGGATGGATTGATGTCTACATTTCGGTCACGGCATCAAGATTGGCAAGATTAAAGATTTGACCAGGACTCTAATCTATTTATGACAAAATACTATCTTTTGATCATCTTACCTTTATGTTGTTTATGACAAATAATTGGACAGAGGGCAATGTAATGATTTCTGGTCTCTAATGATTTTGGAAGAAAAGGGTTTAGGAAAAGAATTGTGACTCGTCAAATTTGAAGACAATCTTCGAATTGTAAAATGTCTGTAGATCGATGAGACTAACTCAAATCAAAACTCTTAAAGAAAATATGGGAACCCGAATCACTTCACCTATTAAAATGGTGGTATCCTTTTTTTTCTTGGGTTAAAATCCTTGACCTTGATTTTTATTTTTTGGTTATAAATTAAAAGAAACTCCAACTTCAATTCAGTGACTAAATTGGCAACAAAATAGCTTTTCAAGATCAAGGATGCTAAATCGCCTAAATCGCGAGAACTGCAAGGTACATGTGCTAAATCTTAACTCACAAGAACTTCAAGGGTACGTGTGCAAAATCACTTTGCCGATATTTAGCCACGATTGGAGTTAATTGCTATTGTTTTTAAAATTCAGTGACCAAATTCCCAACAGACAAAAGCTATTAGAGACAAAGATGCCAAACCACAATAAATTCAAGAGGCACACGTGTGCTAAAAATCTGAAAATCTTCATTCTCCCCTTTGAAGTGGAACCAAATAGTGTAGAAAACCCTGGACAATAACAAAATTGGTTCCATTAAAAGAGTAATTAGTTACAACTTGCAAATGGTGGAAAAAGCCATACTGAGAATTTATTGTTTC
The DNA here is from genome assembly GCA_946598075.1 of Artocarpus hirsutus. Classification (NCBI taxonomy): domain Eukaryota; kingdom Viridiplantae; phylum Streptophyta; class Magnoliopsida; order Rosales; family Moraceae; genus Artocarpus; species Artocarpus hirsutus. The sequence continues at coordinate 11,610 of CAMOHE010050037.1, read as the reverse complement.
AATAACAATACTTTGGATTTGGGATCCCACCAGCATCTAATTGCATGTAATGTAGCTGTGTTGTCAGTGATGTAGGCCTAAACCTACCTAAACTAGGGGAGGTGCTAGGATAGGAACTAGTACACTGACAACTGCTGTAGTAGGAACCAAATTTTGAGACCACAACAATTTGACAATCAGACCAGAGAGATTTTTGCGATAAGACCTCGAAATTTACACGCACAATTTGTCTATTATATATATATATATATAATTTTTGATATGATTTTGACAAAATTCAACAAAGTTAAATGTGTACTATCAATATAAAGCTCTATCATAGAAGGACCCAAAGACTAGACCCCCATTATCCATATCCTCACCAAGATCACAAAATTTTACATTTGGAGTGGTTGATTGTGGTCCTTAAGGACGGACCACAGTACTTTGTTGTTACATGATTGCACAATAACTCTTTTTCATTGGCTTTATCATGGTCTAAGGTAAGGTTAGGGTGGGTGATTGGATTCCAATTTCTTTAATACGATGCTGATAACATCCCAGTTGAAGCCGCGGTATTGAAGCCACCGAATGATCCTTGTCTTCCTCGTCTCTTTAGGCACGTTGTGGCCTCGCAGCCATTGCTTTGAGGCCTGAACAAACAAGCGGTCCATAGAGAACTTTGACAAGCCATGACTGGACCCCCAAAATCCATCGGCTTTTTCTCCTTCCTGAAAGACCAACTGTATTGCCTTCTCTGTGTCAACTTCGCTTACTCCCTTGCTGAAAAGTGCCTGATTTAAAATGGGAAAGATATTGTTGAACAAATTAAAGGCGAACAAGCCACAAAATTTGTGCCAAATCTTTTGTAAAAGTTGTGATAACATACAAACAGAAAATCCAGCCCACTTACTTGCTTGATCCGCCGTGGTCCCCAGCTTGAGGAAGACCATCTAGAGTGACAAAAAGCCTCCGCATACAAGCTATCGTTGATCAACCCTCTACAAAAATCAGAGGGAACAAGCTTTCACGAGACATAAAATGGTTTCTATTGTACATGTTCATGAGAATTGGAACTTCACGTTTCCGTAATGCATATTTGAGAAAGACAATAGAAAAATCCGTAAATAGAAAAGTCAATTACATAAAAAAAAATGGGGATTTAACTAAACCAAGTAATCTTCAAATGAACCTTGTTTTTGTTAATTACATAAATGCCCTTGAATTACGCCCCTAATTTAAATATCAACATGCTCCCTAAACTTCAAAAAGGGTTCATTTTATCCCCTGAACTATACAAAATTATTCAAAACACACCCCCTATCTATAATACTAACAAAATGATGATGTAACATTGCTTATAATTTCATAAATAAACCCTCTACCCCACCACACACAACTATTGCTTTTGTGTCGAGTTGCCCCCCTAATTTTTATAAAATTACATTAATTCAGGTGTGTTTTCAACAATTTTATATGGTTCATGTAATCCTTTTCAAGCTTCGAGGGGCATGTTGAACTAGAATACATAGCTTAGGGGATATTTATGAAAATAATCTCTCTTTTTTTTTTTTCTTTTTTTTTTTACTTTGGGCAAAAAAGATTTCAGTTCATTGAAAGCACATTACCAGAAAAAACACAATAGAACTGGAATCATGTTTTTTAGTCATTAGAAATGCACCTGCTCTTGAAATCATTTATAACTGCCTCGACAGTCTTTGGAGAGAATCTCTTTGCACACAATTTCTTCCTTAGTTCAACAGCGGTGAAAGCTCTGCAAATGAAGGGGAGAGAGAGAGAGAAAGGAATGAAAGAAAACATCAGAAAAAAGAGAGAATTCTTCTGTTGCAATGCAAGCAGATATCCAGATTTTCAATTTAAAAGTCCAGAGTCTTGGGATGCTAGTAGAATACATAACAAACTAATAGAAACTTTCCATTAAAAAAAAAAGAAAGAAACTGGTAGAAACAAATACTACACTTGATCGTAGCCAAAAGGCTGAGATGAATATCAAATACATAACAAACGGAATTTACTTTTGGGTGTCAATTTAAAAGAATATGAAATAATCACAAGTCAATACTTTTGGCTTGTCCAACAGCTAGTTAAGCTGAAGAAGTAGTGTCATAAAACCATTATGCACTAGCCAACATAGATATACAAGAATGAGCTCTATCAAAGACAAATGAAAGAAGCAGGACAAAATAACCAAGCCAAATCAACAGTGGTTTATGTTAGACAGGAATGAGCTATGAAGTTTTGACGGCAAAAAAAAAAAAACTAACCTTGTTGCAAGTAACTTTATGGCCATATTCTCAGCATCCTGCTGAGTTTTATTTCCCCAAGGTTGTAATACATCCTGTTCAAAACAACTGTTCTCTTGGTGTATGCTCAAGTTTTCAGAAACTTCCTCAGGCTCTTCCATGACACAATCCCCCTCTGCCATATCCACAGGCTCTTCCATTATATCATCTAGTTGCATGCAAAAAAATGTAATGACTTTAGAAGTCTTTAAAAAAAAATCATGAAGACTTGTACACTCAAGCGTTTTGTATAGTCGAAGAGCCAAGAGATTACTCTACCCTCTCAAATACCACCAAAAATTGTATTATATACTTAACAGATGATAACATGTCCTGTGTTTATGAACATCAACAACACAAAATCAAAAAATATGTGGGAAAAATCTGATGGTTCAAAACAACACAATATCTCTAGTTTCTTTTCCAAATCATACCAAAGAATTCTCAATACACATGTCCCTATATAAAATGTATGTGAACGATACATATGTGCATCTGCATATAGATAAATGTACACGCATATCCATGTATGTAGACGTATAAATGATATGAAGAACTGATGAAGTTACGTGTTTTTGAACGTGAGATCACATTAAAATCATAACGGAATGAAAAAGTATGCAAACTTAATAAAGTCTGATCCGATGGTTCAAAATAAGAGAGTAAAGTTGAGTTTTTTATTTTATTTTATTTTATTTTTCCATCCATATCCTACCAAAAAATTCTCAATACATACATATTTAACATACATACATATATATATATATACATATAGAGAGAGAGAGAGAGAGAGAAAGATTAATGCTTGAAATAAAAAAGATTGGCGATACCTTGTTCAACATCATTAAGATGTAAGTTACTAAGGAGCATTGGGCTTTGATATTGAGGCTTCATATCAAAATTGAAGCTTTCCATTACAACATTTCCACCGCCATGGGTAAGCTCGTTATTGCTCAATGGACTTACTTCTGGAAATTCACGAAGTTCTTTCTTTTTGGGAACCTTAATTTTTTCAGAACCGTCCAATTCGTTATTTTGAGAAGATTTCTTAGGAATGTATCTAATAGGAACCGAAGAGTTGTAATGTCTGTTTCCCAAGCATGTAATGGCACCTTTACTCTTAACCCTTAAAAAAAAAAAAAGGAAAAGAAAAAACCACCATAAAAATTAAGATCTTATTTATTTTTTGGCGGGGTCTTGTTGTTTAAAAACAATTTTATCTAGCATAGTTCAATTATTATTAATAGAATAATTTGATTCCTGAAATATTTGGGAAAAAACAAATAGAAATTGAACATTTACAACTGCTTAATTCAAGTGGGATTTTTTTTCAAGTAAAACACAAAACAGGGAAAAAAATGTAGCCATCATTTTTCCAGTCTTATAACCGAATTTTTAATAATCAGTGATCCTTCTTTTCCTAAACATTTAAAAGTAGAATTAAAAAAAAAAATCAAACTTTACAGCTGCCTAATTCAATTGGGATTTTTCCTCGAGAAAATCAATTGGGAATTTTGTTTTCTCGAGCAAAGCCCCAAAAAGGGAAAAAAAATGTCGCTAAACCCTAAAACCCAAACAGAAGAGAGAAAGTTTAATATTACCAGGGAATGAGAAAAGAACGACATTGAACTTGAAATTGGGCAATGAAGCTGATAGTTCCAGCGCAAATCGTCATTGTCCCCAGTTGGATTGGAAATTTCACAAACTCAAGGAGGACATTGAATCGAAACCCTAATTTTACTGTGTGGGAGGATACAAACACGCAGGTGATGTTTTTGTCCGAGAATATATTTAGTAATTTAAGAACGACGATGTCACATGGGAAGCGACAATTGAGTGAAAACGGCAATAATTATGAAACGACAGGAAACAAAAGGAAAGAGAAAAAGCAAACGGCATACAGCAAGAGATTTTCTCCGAAAAGGACAGCAAAGTAAAACCGACAATGAAACTTAAAAACGACAATGAAAAAGACAACTTATAAAGGGGTGCTTTCAGTTTTGTTTAATCTAATGGTCTAAAAAAATGATAGTAAAAAAAAAAAAAAAAAAAAACGAATGAATCCATATTTGTGATTTTTTGATAGTTTTGTTTAATTTTTTGCCTTGATTTTCTGTTATTGTTTTACAACATTAAATTTAAGGTTCACCAATAAGGGTGATAAAAAATCCACATCCATCAAAATCATTTTATAAATTTTTAACAACAAGGCACTAATGTGATTTTTTTTAAAACATAAAATACCAAAATAGTATTAACCCTATGAGTTAACAGAAGACGAAAACCTCAACAAAAGAAAATCAAAAAGCAAAAAAGAAAAATGGAAACGACAGCAACACAAAATGAGAACAAAAGACAATAAACTGGAACTGGAAGTGACAAAAAAAATGAAAAAAGAAACAGAAAGTAAAAACAAAAGATAAAACCACCTTGGCTGAAAATGACAAGAATGATTAAACGACAAAAGAAGAGAAACACGTCAACGAAGAAGAGAACGACACCAACGAGAAAACAACAAGCTTCAAACGATCAAACCACTTGATAAACGACAACGCATGAGTCAGGTTAAAAATTAAAAGCAACGCTAGTTGAAAAAACGAGAAAAAAGCAAGCGACAAAATGACAACAAAAATTTAAAACGACTACAATTATGAAAGGGCAACTGGGGACAAGAACTCCAAAGAAACAACATAATTTAGAAACCAAAAAAAAAAAAGGTGGAAGGGCAGCAAAATTAAAAAGGGCAATGAACTGAAAAAAAGGACAACAAATGAAAAAAAGGGACGATGAACTGAATAACAATAATAAAAAAAAAAAGGAAACTAGAAACCAAAACAGGCAAAAATAGAAAACCAGCTAAAGGGAACAAATTAAACAAGAGGTAGAATAAACTGGAAACGACAAAATAGTAAGAACGACCACTAAGTTTTTTCAATGCAAAGATTTCCTTCGAAACGACCTTACACTCACTCCTACAACGTAAGATCCAAATAATTAACACGGACTATTTTATTCACAATGCAAGTTTTTTAATCTCAATACTAGGATTACAAAAAGAAAGGAAAAAAGAACGGAAAACAGACAACAACCAAACAAAAAAACTGAATTCAATTTTGCATAAGAAAGCATTTCCAAAAAAAAAAAAGCGCATGATATGAATCAATAAGATCTAAATAAAATAATTTTTAAGTCTAAACAATTTTAATGGTTGCAATGAAATAAAATAAAAATAAAAATGAAGTTATCGTAAAACTTTCTCGTAGACTCTTAAGTTAGTGTACCATTTATTAATCAAGCATGATGCACCATCTGTATTTATTAATAATTAATAATTAATCAAAAATATACATATTTTCGTCTTGATACAAACAAGAGATATAGGACTCCATATGCTAAAAGAAGTATACCTAAATTGCTCTACTCAATCTTCCAAGCATGCAGATAATGGCAAAACTCGGTCGATGGTGAGCTGCCTTGTGGTGAATCATGATCATATTTGCTATCATTGCAGCATATTTCACTACAATTTCCTGCGTAAAAATCGGTGTCCGTTGAATCCAGCGAGCCAAGCTTGAAGATAAACAAGCCATGGCCTGAGCCAGGGCTGGTGAACAACCAATCATGAACATCCCAGAAGATTTCAATTGGCACATTGTTCACCATCACAGTCTCATTTCCTCTAAATCTCCAATTCAAGTTCATAATCCGAATGGCCACCGCCCCTTCCACGCTTATCCACATCTCAGGATCACCGGGCCCCAACAAAGAGTTCTCAATGACAATGTCATTCTCTTTCTTCCCGGCGTTCAACATGGCCTTAGTGCAAAAAAGCCTTTTCCCACACAAATTCTCTTTCTTGAGCAACAAGGTTGCTCCTTCCAAGGATGGTCTTGACCTTGTTCTCATATAGGCATCATCCTTCAAATCACCTAGCAATAAAACCATCTCTTCCTCGCACACCAATGCAACATAGTAATCTGAGCATGGCTCTGGGGTGCTCAAGAATTTCACCACTCGAAAGTCCCAGAAAACATCGACACGTTGTCCATCCATGTTAAAGGATTTGCGACCTTTCTTCCCCCAAAATTGCCTATTTTTCAAGTCTATCTTACACGTGTAATGGTTTTCCTTGGAGGCTTTCTTGTCCACCTCGATGGTGAGGGAATGATCTGCGAGGCTTTTGCACCATGTCGCCGAAACATTGCAAAATATTTGTCCTACTTTGGCTTCGTAGACGCAGGTGATTGTAGCACCCTGAGCGTCTAAGACATTCTTAGAAGATAGTGCTTCTGACATTGTTAAGACCATTTGTTTCGCAACTTTGGAGGGCTTTGCATTTTTAACCAAATCAAGAAAATTTGAGGCCCCCAAAGATGGATAATGTGAGGTTGGAAAATAAATGTGCCAAATTCAAACCAATGTGCTAACAAGAATTGGTGAAGAAAATGTGAAAATAGGCCATAAGATTTAAAGAAAGAGAAGCTTCCAAGTTCTCCTCTAACCATCAACAACATAAAATCTCATGCTACCTTGAATTAAAGGGCTTCCTCAAATGCCAAACCTAGAATTACAAATCCATGAAGATGATTTGAGTGCACAAAGATATGAATAATGAGACCTTTTTTTTGGAACTTGGAGGGCGAGGGATTCGAACCCCACTTTTTGGTAGGGTCGGGTGTAAATTTACTTTTTGGCTCTACCTACAACCTTATAAAGTGACTTTTTCGACAAGCCATAGGTTAATATGCAGTAAAATTACTTTTTTTCTGGGGGACAAAAATTACCGGGTGAAATCTAATAAAATTTGTTACAGTCAGGACAAGCCTTTGGAGGAACACAAAAAAAGCTGCTTTGAGGAATTTTTGTCTCAAGATGGGCCACAAATATAAGACGTCCAAACCGAAATTTTCCTTTATTTATGTTGCTTTTCTATAAATAGTTCATTGTATTTAACTTTTTGGGAGTTAAAAAGGTTGGGAACAAGAATGACCTTTCCTTTATCTGAGACTAAAATTTACTATTTTAGTCAATAGATTATGTTCTTTTTATCAAAATGCTTGTCTCCTATTGTTTATTTTATTTTTCTTCCCCTTGTTCAGGACATCTTTGAGAATATGGTTTCAAAACTTTACCAACTTGCAATTGCAAACAATTATCCATAACTTTCGCTTTATATATAAATTCATTCAATTAAATGAACAAAGTTTTCTGAAGTCGTTAGTTAAGATAAAACAAATTGGCCTAACACTGTTCCAAACCTTCAATAACGACCTTCTGACTTCATATAAGAAAAATATAGGCGCAAATTGGATATGTATAGCATGGAAAGAATTATAACCTGTTTAAGAACACGATTCGAACTATGATTCAAATGAATTATAGTTTAAATTTTGTGAAAGAACGCTTCCTGAACGAGCTGTTAATTTGATGGCTTTCATTTAGAATAAAGCATGGATTTAAATTTCACTCCTATAAATACTATTAAGAATTCTAAGTAAATGTACAAAATTTTACATGCCAAGTAATGTAGCTAGTGACGGAGTTACATAATGATAAGGATAGACAGTCGCCGATCTGAATTTTTTTCAATGTTATACATAAAAATTTTATAAAATTTATATTCTGCGATTATACTTTGCTCTTATGAAATTATGTTCCGTTCTTCTTAAAGTTCTATATCTCCTTTCATTTAATTTTTCTTAGCAATGTTAACACACTCTGTCCCTCCTAACTAATTTTTTTAGCTCCACTCCTGAATGTAGCAAATAAATTGTCATTTCTTAATTAATGACTATTTATAGAATGTTATATTTCATCTATTGAAAATTAAAAATTCATTTGTCATGTTATTTGATACAGAAACTTTAAAATGAAGAGAAATAATTTGGTACACGTTACCTATAGCAATAATAAGTTTTTTGTGGGAAAAAAAAGTAGAAAATAATAATAGTTAAAATAAAAGGTTAACAAGAACCCATAAACACAAGTACTGTATTTAGTATTTTTTTTTTTTCTTTACAAAAAGATTGGTAGAAGAAAATACATAGGTAATTTAACAGTGAAAATTGCCTATATGTGTATAACGGAAATGATAACTCTCTCAACAAAGATCCTCATAATTCACATTAGAACCACCCAAAAAAAAAAAAAAAACCAAGCAGCTCGGAAACAAGCATTATAATTTACTATACAGAAATGAATGAGAAATCAAATGCATTTTGAGCCCATTATATCATAATAACTTCCTCAAGGTTGCATGAAAAATTTTCCACGAGGGGTAGATCGGCTTCTTCGAAATTCCGGCATCGTTATGTTGTTTGCTTCCTTCGGATTCCGAAATGCACCATTTGGCTGCTTGTTTTCTAGTTTTCCAGCCATTAGGGGCTCCATTGCAGGCACTAGTCCTCTGCGTAGATAGATTTGTTTAACATGGTAAACTTACCAAGCTTTATTGTAATTTATTACTAGAGATATTTGCATAAATGGTCAAAACTTTCTTCATTGTACATTTATAGGGGTATTTGCATGAATGGCAAAAATTTTAAACCTATTTAAAAAAATATTAGTAAATTTTTTTTAGTAAATTAAGTAAATAACTATTCATTACTCTTAACAAATCAAAATAAAAATGGATACAAAACAAAAAATTATGGATATTCCTTTAAAGAAACGTGTTGAAAAACAGATATTTATGTCTTTTTTAAATAGATAATATAATTGATGTGCATGTTGTTTAGACCATGATTTATTAACTGTTCAACAAAATTTTAATAGCCCGATTTATGAGTGTCCATGTTAAAAATATTATACCATGTGATATAAAAGTTCTCTCACTCATAGATTAGAATGTTAACACTTAATCAAACGGCCTAAAAAGCTTGTTCTACCAGTAGAACAAAACATCATGCCATAATATAGAATTTTCCTACTAATTAAGAAGAATTATATCTTACCTTGGTTCATGGTTTTGTGAGTTCCTTGAGAAGAAGTTCTTCCTTGGCTTTTTCATCTCCAAAGCACCACGCATTGGTGAACCAAGATGAATATGCTCATTTTCCGGCTCAGAGTAGTCACTCTTGCTAGACTCCTCCACCCTTTCCCCGAAATCGAACTCAGCAAGCAATGTCGTCATCACGGCCTCAGACTTCTGCAATCGAGGCAGGACTTGATGCTGCTTTGCCTTAGCCTTATTAGTAGTACTCTCAGGCTTCGCTTTTCTTATTCCACCTTGCCTTATATTTAGTGCTTGTTTGAATTGCTCTTCTTCATGTTCTTGTTGGCCTTTCTTGAAACTCAACTTTTGGATGGAGCTCAGTGCCTCAGAAATATAGTCCTGCCTTGTTGATTGATCATTTGAAGAATTGTATGGCCTTGAAATGTTATTACTATTATTATTATTAACTTGAATTCTTGTGCTGGTGTCAGTTGATGAGTTCATTTGTGTTGTGGCAACTAATTTGCTGGTGGGAACTCTGGCAGGAAATGGAACTCTTGAAATTGGTTGGTTGTTGTTGTCAAGTGTCTCAGGCTTGGCTTTGCTTCTTATGACACTACCTCTTTCTGTGGATGCTGATCTCCGAATTGGCGGAGAAGGTGATCTAAGGTTTCTTGAGATTGCTAGTCTTTCTTCAGTTAAGAACGGCATCTTTGGAACGGTTTCTTTCTCTGTCAACCCCGTGGGGAACCTTGACCTTCTTTGCTTTCCAGAAGAGCAACTTCTAGCCTGTTCATGATATTGTGATATTTAAGTCCTTAAATGAATAATGTTAGGGATCCCAACTATTATCCCTGACTTTCTAATACCAATCTACATTAGCAGCATAGACAGGAATTTGTTTTAGTGGGTGCACGGGCACAAGATGAAAGATAAAAAAGGTAATCTTTTATTGAGTGAAGGCATAGTTCCAAGTTCAAGTTATTGACTAGAGGTACAATTATAAAGACGGACGTGATTGAGATTCTTCATAAATTTTTCGTATCAATTAGTCGGGGTGCGCCCAATGAGCTCTGCCCATGAGCTATGTGAATTTTGGTACCTGAATTGTCATCCTTTTATAGGTAAGTGATAACTTTTTAATATCAGCTGACGTGGTAACATTATAAATGAGATGTCGTGTTAGTTGGTACTAAAAAGTTGAGATAATACTTGGGATTCATAGAACTCTTTGTACTTGATATGATTAAATAGGAAACAGGATAAAATAATCCTATCTTCTGACATACCTCAGTGATCTTAGGATCATCTTGAGAGGTTTCAGCCTTCAAACTACCGGTATTGAGACTATTTCTTGGAAAACGATAAGGTGAAACAGCCCTCATTTTTTGTGATTCCATGGCAGTTTTCATAGTTCCAACCTTGTGCTGTTCTAGTTCAGCTTCCTTTCTCTCTAGTGCCAATTTGAGGTTTGATATCTACATCAATACAAGTTAAAGTCAGCAATTTCTCATCACAAGAACACAAGTTAGAAGTAGAATTGCACGAGGTGACAGAAATTAGAACTTCACCTCGTCTTTTAGGTCTCGAATTTCTCCGGTCTCTTTGTTAGATTTCGCAGCCCCTAGTTCTATGCAGGAAACCCTCTCTGCAAACTTGAGTGTACTAATTGTCTCCCCAAAAGCATTAACTTCAGGATTTATGTGTACAAACATCAATGTCTTAGCATGCCCACCTAGTCATTACATGAAAAAAATTTAAATATACAAGTGTGCAATAATCATATAATAGATCGAAGTTTTGAACTCAATATTCAAGTTTGCTAAGAAAGCATATGTCTATATATTTTACCTAGCGAGTCTTGTAACACTTGAGTAAGTTTGCTATTTCTGTAAGGAATGTGTGTACTCTTCTGTGCAAGAGCAGAGATGACATCTCCGAGTGCCGAGAGCGATCTGTTTATGTATTGTGCTTCCTTCAATCGTTCACCAACTGCCTCGGATTTGTCCACTCTCTCACTCCCGGCCAAGTCCACGAGATGGAGGCAACCCCTTAGAAAAGTCCCCGAGACTAGCTCTTTTCCTTGGACATGAACTGTTAAGACACTTTATAGCCAATTCCAAAGGGTGTCTTAGTTAGAATAACTTGACACAACCAATTGCATTTACCAACTAGAGAAAGAGCTTGACATGTCCAGCTAAAATACTAAAAGGAATTTCTTTTTACCTATGAGAACGGCTGCTCCGCTCATTCAAAGCCGTGGCTCCGACTGCACGGTTCCTTTGGCCAATCTTCATCAATTCAAGAACATCTTCAGTACAAGTGACCGGCACTAGACATGCATCAGGTACATTGAGGCCATTCAACTGAGAGTTGTTTCTTATATCTAATGTT
>CAMOHE010050036.1:93428-107371 GCA_946598075.1 Artocarpus hirsutus | reverse complement strand
GGAGCAGGATTGTACTCAAAATTTTGCCTGTAAAGAAAAAAAAAAAAATTTCACACGAGAATCTGTGTTTATTTAGGGAAAGGGGCTTCATTTACAAGTACAAAACGTATTCAAAGTTGAGGCTAGAGGCAATCTGTTCAATTATTCTTCTCAAACAAAAGTGTCTCGCGGTGACGCTTGAGGAATAGTTTGACACAAAAAAAATGGAAATGCTTGTTTCATTTGTTGTTTGCTAATAGTCTCTATTCTCTCTATTGGCACGGGTGTTGAATCCTAACCACAAGCAAAGGTTCTGAAAAAGAAATTGCCCAAAAATTGCACCAAGTTGCCCCTGTAAGGGGAAAGAATGTTGGTTGCGGATCACTACCCACCAATGATGATGAATTTTTTTAATTGCTTAAAACCTCATGAAATCACGATCGCTTGCTTTTCCACCTAAAATACACGCCAAAAAAAGTGCAAAAACAACAAATAAAAAATGAATCTCTTTGGTGGGAATAAAAAAAATACTATCGGTGGATATTTATTTTTCAGCCGTCAAATTTGTAAAAAAAAAATAGTTTTAATCAGATTTAACTATTTTAAAATGTGTTACCTAAAGGGTTTTATCAAAAAAGTTCCCATTGACAAAATTTGGATACCCTACTGGTTATCACCGTCAATATGGAAAGGAATTATATTGCCAGACTCTACAACTATGTCTACAACTAAGTTGTCATCTGCTAATTTTATAATGCTTTGTTTCGCAATGAAGTTGAAACTTGTTAGTTTCAACTGTTATAGTATAAAATTCTCATATACTAGAATGTGAAGTAAAAATTTACTACAGTGTAAAGCTCCACATGCTACAATACTTAAATTCTAACTATATTATCAAACACACTCTAAATTATTGGAGCAAATTAAACTTATTAGTAAATAAAAAAAGCAAAATGAGCATTCCATATGTCAGAATTGACCTCATGTTAACAATATAATTCTTCAAAAATATTTTTTTGATATATTTTAAACAACAGAGTGTAAATTTAATATTTTATCCAAATATAAGATATCAAAATGACAATAACAACTTTTAAATTTTTTTTTAAATTTAAAGGTGAGCAATTCAAACTCTTCACCTTTAAATAAAACTGAAGGTGGTTTTATCTCTAGGCTATATAACTTTTTTTTTTAGCTAAGTATTTCTTTAAATTGGTCCAAAATCCAAAATATAAAATCCATTTGGCCAAAACTCGCAAAGTGGGAGGAATAAAGAACACAAGCGTGTGACGCCAGCCATTGTAACTGGCACTAGTAGAGAACTCCGGCCCGCCCGACGTAACAGTCACTCTCTCTCTTTCTCTCTCTAGATCTTCAATTCCTCTCCCTCTCTCTCTTCTGGCCACCTTGTTTCGCTCTCTCTCTTATTCTTCTTCTTCTTCCTCGTCGTCGTTAGCCGAAACCATTCTCCGATTCTCAATGGCAGCCACCATAGCCTTCAACGCCGTCGGAGCTCCGGCCAAGATTTCCTCCCAATTCTCTCACCTCCGCCGTCCGTCTCCTCTCCTCGCCAGCCTCCGGTCGCCTCCGATCCTTCGTGGCCTCTCTCGTCAACGCGCGAACTCAGCCTCGTTTTCCTCTTCTGGTAATAAAGCTACATTCTTTGTTCCCCGACTTCTGGATTTTTTTTTGTCTTCCATATGGATTGGCTTGATTGAGCAAAAATGAGGTTTTTTTCTTTCTTTTTGTCGTAGGAATTAGGGCTCAGGTTGCAGCGGTTGAGCAATCGAGCGTCGGTACTGTTAAGAATGTGGAGGCGCCGGTGGTTGTGGTCACCGGAGCTTCCAGAGGGATCGGCAAGGCTATTGCTCTCACTCTTGGCAAGTCTGGTTGTAAGGTCTCTGCTCTCCCTCTGAATTGTTATCTCATTTCTCATTCTGGAACTTTTTTTTTAATTGTAAATTCTGAACGTGTATATGTGAATACTCAATTGTCTTAAGAAACTATAAGAAACGATGAGGTTGACGCGCAAAGAACACTCAAAATTCCTCTTGTTGATTGCCTAAAAAGAAATTTGAATCTTTCTTCATACATTGGGTGGATCATTTCTCTTCTTTGTGCTGTTATGGGACATTTCTATGGTTGTTATGTTGATTTTTACATCATAGACTTCCCTTGTTGTTACAGGTACTTGTAAACTATGCAAGGTCATCAAACGAAGCTGAAGAAGTTTCCAAGGAGGTGCGAATAAGCAACTCTGGACTTTGTATTGATTCTTGTCCCGAAAATATAATCATTGTTGCCCGGGCTTTGGTCTTCATTTTTTAGGGTTTTACTGCTTTGCTATTATCCCTTTTTTTTTTTGTTCCTAATAAACGGGAGCTGGTGCATTAGCGCTAAACGTTTTTTTACCATTTTATATATTATTCTTTAATAATGAAGCATTCACATATTCAATATGAGAATTTGGGGAAAGTTGTTAAATTTCTTGCTTCATCATGTTTCATAATGTTATAAATATGACTTGCAAATGTGCTTGTCTAGATTGAGGCACATGGTGGTCAAGCTCTCACTTTTGGAGGCGATGTCTCAAAAGAAGAGGATGTGGAGTTGATGATTAAAACTGTACGCATACCTGCTCTTGTAACTTTGCAAATTTCCAGCAGTCCTCAGAACTGTGCTTGCAATCTGACATTAATTGCATTTTAATGTTTGCAGGCGGTTGATGCATGGGGAACAATTGATGTTTTGATAAATAATGCAGGTAAGCAACACATTAGTCGTCTTTTTAACTTTTTGCCATTTTTTGTTTGTCAAGTGTCAGCTAAGTTGCCCTACAATTTTCGCTAGGAATCACCCGCGATGGATTATTGATGAGAATGAAGAAGTCGCAATGGCAGGAAGTGATTGATTTGAATCTTACTGGTGTGTTTCTCTGCACACAGGTGTGTATGCTCAAATCTTACTATGTACATTTTTTTTCCTAATCTTTTAAAAAGATTTTTTTCCCGTGTGTTCTTTGAGCAAGTAATTCTAGATTTGTTACTAATGCTGTTTATATTCTCTTCATTGTTTGCCCACTTCCAGGCTGCCGCCAAACTTATGATGAAAAAGAGAAAGGTAATCAATTATTATCTGGTTGTATTTTATGTCCAATTATATTGCCGCCAAGTCAGACCAAATAGTTAACGATAATAGTCTTCTGGACGGTATAAATACTTCAGACAACTGAAATTTATGATTGCCTTTGGCAATTTATCCACATATGCTCAACTTTTTCTTATTGTTTTACTTTGAGCTTCGTAGTTGGTCCTTAAACACTTTTTATTATTATTATTATTTGTGAACAAACTAACAGGTGAAACCGAGACATTCTTTCTTGAAATGGTTGGTCTGGAATATTTCTGCTTTTGATTCGGATTCCAATTTTGCTTTTACATACTCTACGGTTATCTACTTTTTTGCAGGGAAGAATAATCAATATAGCATCTGTTGTTGGTCTGGTTGGAAATGTTGGCCAAGCAAACTACAGTGCTGCAAAAGCAGGTGTAATTGGCTTCACGAAGTCTGTTGCAAAAGAATATGCAAGCAGGAACATTAACGTGAGTATCTGGGATTCAAGCTATATTATGTGCTCATAGCATGTTCCCTTTGTTATAGAGTGTTATGCTTTCTCTTTGATTCTTCGGACCAGTTTATTGTGGTATCGTACGCCTATAGAAACTAGCTGAACCCTTACTTTCCACAGGTTAATGCTGTAGCTCCTGGCTTTATTGCATCTGATATGACTGCCAAGCTTGGAGAAGGCATAGAAAAGAAGATCTTGGAGACCATCCCCTTAGGTGAGATAGAAGATCTAGATTTTCTCTTTTAAATAGTGTCATTACAGTATCGTATGAAGCATATCTGAATTTATTACATACCTGTGGCGATTAGATATAGCATCATTGGAGCAGTCTGTAGATTTACGTAAATGTTATGATGCATAGAACTGTTATTTTTTCCCCCTCGATAGAAAATACAACTTTGATTATTTGTGGGTTTATTTCACTTGACTTTAATGTGGTCTGTTTTTACGGTGGTATGCATGAGGATTATTGCAGTTAGATATAGCATCGTTAGAGCAGTCTGTAGATTTACGTGAATCTTATGATGCATGGAACTGTTAAATTTTTTTCCCTCCGTGATAGAAAATGCAATTTCAATTATTTGTGGATTTATTTCACTTGACTTTAATTTGGTCTCTTTTTATGGTGGTATGCGTAAGGAATTTGTTTGATTTACTGAGCAGTTGTAACAGAAATCTGTTCAGGAATCATAATTATTGAATTTGGCTGATTGAACACATGAAATAAAAATAAAATTTAGAGCTGTCTTTTTACCGCTCTTGCAGGGCGATACGGCCAACCAGAGGAAGTAGCTGGACTGGTGGAATTCTTAGCACTTAATCCCGCTGCTAGCTATATAACTGGACAGGTAATTTTAGATGACATTTTATTCTTGCTTTGCCAAAGATATGGCCTCTTCTAATTTCAATATTCAGTGAAAGAATATGAACCAAAAAAATACTAAACATGCCATCATATTGGTGATATGTATCTGTGCTCTTTCGTTTTAGGTCTTCACAATTGACGGAGGAATGGTGATGTAATGGCAGAGTCCCAAACCCTTGCCCTCTTCGTCTTGACGAATGCACCAAAGTGTTTTTGCCTAGTTTCGTTCTCGATCGGTTCTTGTTTTTTTTGCAGTACGTGGATAGGGGGAGTAGGAAGTTGGTGTATTTTCTTTATTTCCTTTTTTCCTCTCTCCATCTCTGCTAGTTCTAACATAGCTGATTCTGGCATTTATCTTTTTTGTGTGTTTGGAAGATCTGTATCCTATCTGCTTAAAAAATTTTGACCATACGATCTAGTTCCTGCATTTTTTTTTTTTTCATAATTTATGTCCTCCTTTTGATGCGATCTAACTGTTGCGGAAGTGATGAGATTTCAGATTCGTCCGAAGGGCTTTTTGGTACCACGATGAGAACATTTTTTATTTCCCCGTTCTTTATATTTTGTGCTATAAACTTGTTGAAAACGAATTTACTGTAAAAATATACAATCAAAAGTATCCTTCAACTTCATTCCTAGCCTCCGAAGAGATCATGCTTACCTTCTCATCAACAAAAATGGTTTTCACCCCTCGTAAGTGTAAGCCTTTTATCTAAACTGGCTGACTATTTTACACATAACAACTCTTTCTCCTAGGGCTATAGCGCTATTACACACCAATTGACTCAATCCTCGAACATACCCTCCTCTGAAATCCTAGAAGATTCAGTCCCGTTAACATGAGGCTGAATTGACGAATCAAGACTTGAATCGCTCAAAATGCTGAAGTCAAAATCATCATCGTCGTCATCATCATCATCGTATGGAGCTCCGTATAGATCTTCATCGTCAACTATTCTTGGCTTAATCCCCTTGGCTTCTCTTTCCATTCGTTGTTTGATGCAATCTTCATATGACATTTCATACCACACAGTGCCCTTGCCCACGATAGATTTGTTGTGGGCATCCCTCATCCGCTCTTGCTTGCTCTTCTCAGAGTTCTTTGGCTCTCCCCAGTAGTCATACCGATAGAGAGGGCTGTCTGGGTCGTATTGATCCTTCCCAAAGTAGCTAGCTTCTACATACCTTCCCGGCTCTTCTAGTGGCAGGCCAAGTGCTTCCCGGCTGTAAAAATCATGGATTTTTCCGTAAGTAGTAACATGGGAATCCTTTGTGAACAAGTTAAACTGCTCAAGGGTGGGATGCAAAAAACAGTTTTTATATCGGAAGCAACTATCAAAAGCATCAAAAACTAAGCCAACTGTCTTTCATATTTACAAAATTAAAGAGCATAGAAACAAATAACAAATTAAAATATCCACAAACAGTGAAAAATGATGAACCAAAAATAAAACTGAAAGGGGAAGCTGTGGAGGGAGCATAGAACAGCGGGAATATGAAAAGGGCCAAATTCAGGTATAACGTGATAATAAAACACCAAAAGGGGTACCAGCTTATGTCTCTGATCAAAGCTTCTCGTTCCTCATAAGATCGACGCCAATGCAGCGCATCATACTCGTTCATTTCATCATTTCGTCTCATATTAGTAACTTTGTATTCCTCTCCTCTTTCTTCTGCTTCCTTCCTTTGTTTATTGCGAAGCTGTGGCAATTATATTTGTCTGGGTAAGCATTTCACCAGAATTTCATGCACATGGCAACTTAGTACAAGTAGAGAGAAACATTCATGAAACTAGAAAAGACACACACACACACACTGCATATACATTATCAAGATATCAAGACACAAGCTAACCTCACGCTCGGCAAAGGCAGCCTCCAGGTCAAGTTCCTTAACGCTTGTTTTCTGCAGTCAAATTTCAAAGAGAGCAGGTAAATCCACAGAATATAGGTCATACAATTTCAGGCACAAACTGAAGATGTGCTTACCAGAATTATTTTTGGAACTACAGTTTTCTTATAGGAAGCTTTAGTATATACAACACTGTTTTCTTCGTCAAATTCTTCATCATCAGTTAACTCTGATAATTTTTTGCCTTTGTATTTGTCAGGATTAGCCTCCAAATCATCCAAGATCATCTGCTCAGCAACATGTATCTGCCATAACTGCAGAACCAACAAAATTACGTTTGATAATATTAATGTACACATACCATCTCATATACTGTGTGTGGAGAAGGTAACACTTTTAAAATGATCAACAAAAAATTAACCATCACAAAGATGGACCAAACAAGCAGTTAACCAAGGGCAGGAAGGAGAAAAAAGTTACCTTATCAACGTAAGGGTGATTCGACAATAAAGGTTCCTCAACTGGGTTGTCTCCAGGAATTTTTCGTGGAACAGGAGGTCTTCCAGAATCACGCTGCAAAAATGAACTGGCAAATCAAAAGCATAATCATGCTAACCAAATGAAGTGGCAAATTAAAAGCATAACCAACAATCAACAAGCTTAAAATGCTTCAAATCTTTATCGGTCTTAAGAACAAGCTTCACTTAAACGTATAGACTCTCTTCATCACCGCTTCTTATTATTATCATTGTTTTGAAAGGCAACTTCTTAATTAAGCCAAACAGCCACGAGGGAAGAACCAAAGACCATCTTGCATTGAAAAAAACAACATTGCATAATCCAACGCTGCCCTCTTTTCATTGAAGCACAACTAATCTATGGTTGCCAACATATGAAGATTTTGTATCGGGCGATAGCTGGGATATTAAAAAAAAGGAAGAAAAAGCAGCACTTGAATACAGGAAGAGGTACAGACCCGTAATTCATCCGGATTTAAAATTTCCTCGCGATGGAATATTGGTGGAAATTCAAATCTATTAAAGCTGCAAACATTGATTTAATATTAAAAAGATAAGAAGCATTAAGGAGTCACAACTTTATATGGGACCATTAACCAATCACAAATCAAGAAGCAGAAAAGGAGCTACAACTTTAAATGGACCATTAACTTATCACGAGATTGCACAAAATTTGACCTCAAAATGATATCAACATAGACAACTAAGGTAGACAAAAGTCAAAGTACAGAGTGTAGAACGACATACATCAGGTGGTCTATGTTAGGATCAACAAATCGCATTTCAATAGGAAACCGAAAGCGGTAAGGATCTCTTTTTGCCTGGAAAAAGATAAACAAGAATAAAGTGAGTACTGTGAATCAAACACCCGAGCTATATTTCTTGACACTTGTAGCATGGATGAAAATATTTTATATACACAAATTTTCAAGGATCACCAATCAATACTTAGGTGACAGCTATGCAATGAAAAAAATTCGACACCAAAATATCATTTAAAAGCAAGTAAGTACTCACCAGAATTTCAACGATGCATGTCATTCCAACTTTTATATGATGACGGATCCAGTACCAATCATTACCTTTTATAGGGACCCACCTGAAACACGTTAATATTTGATAAACATGAATCTAGCAAAAAATTATGCACTAAAATAAAAAGATATAACAATACATTGGTGTTGCAAGGAATATTGAAGACTCTTCCCGATTACCAAGCTGACAAAATGCTTTCATTATCTTATCAAGCGTTGATGTATTTCTCTTTCTTTCTGTTTTTTTTACCAGCTCTTTCCTTCTTCTTCTTTTTTATTCTAACGGAGGGTTCCTCATCCTCTTTTCTCTGTAATTGATTTTTCCATCAATGGAAGGAAAATTTTCTTATTACAAAAAAGTGAATTTATTTCTTAATGACCAAAAGTTCAAAACACAACAAGAAGTTCAAGTGGGTTAAAGTTCCTGCTACACTTGAGAGCATTTCCTAAATGACAGATTTGAGTTCAAATTTTGGACGGGACAACCAGCATTGCAAACTTTCTTTCTACACTTTCCAAAGACCTACTCCTACCTGTCCTAAAACCCTGTTAATTTAACTTCCCTACCACCACAGCATTGTTAATTACAGAAGGGAAGGGAGCACATTAAGATTTCTGTGGCATTCCAAAAGTTAATCATCAATATAACCCTTCACGAAGCAAATAAAGTACTTTTATTTTTCATACCATAAAAATTTGAAACAGAATGGAAGACTAAAATACAAAAATGGTAATTACCCATCGTGTACACCACCAATGTCAACAAATGCTCCTTGATAAAGATGCAAAGTAGTAACTTTTCCATAGCAAATCTGCAAAAATTAAAATTTCTTGCTCTTTATAATACCCGGTTTCATACTGTAGAATATTGTTGGATAATCTGTACAGCTGTCAGATTTGATGATTAGTATCCTAGGATATTCCTGAGATTATGGGCTGATTTGATGTTTTCATAATTTCTAGCAGTTACTATTATCTAGGAGATTTGTTAGGAGAATTGTTAGGATTTTCTTTTTAATCACTAGATGAATAATCTCCTATAAAAGGGGCTGTATTGTATGTTAATATTCAGAGGAATGAAAAATAAAACCTTTCTTAATTTCCTCATGGTATCCAGAGCCACTCTCTGAGACCTAAAAAAATTTACTTATGGTGAAATACGGGATGGCCATAGAAAGAATTAGTTCTTCTTCCACCACCTACGATGTCACCTCTCATCATGAATCCACGGTTTCCAACTCTAGTGGAATGGCAGATGGAAGTCAAATCCTTATCATAGGACACAAACTCCATGGGAACAATTAACTCCAACGGTCCCAATCCATTATGATGTTAATATGTGGCAAAGGAAAGGACGACTACTTATCTGGAGCCGCGGCCCCTCCAAAGGCAGATGACCCAAGGTTAAAAAGCTGGAAATCAAAAAACAGTATGGTTCTGTCATGGTTAATTAATTCCATGACTAACGAGATAGGAGAAAATTTTCTTCTCTATAAGACAACAAGAGAAATCTGGGAAGCAGTGAGGGAAGCTTATTCAAATAAGGAGAATACCTCAGAGCTGTTTGAGATAGAAGGCATCCTACATGATCTGCGGCAAGGAGACTTGACAGTGACCTAATGTTTCAACACCCTTACACACTATTGGCAGCAGGTACATATGTATGAAGAGCTTTCATGGAAATGCCCTGAAGACAGAGCCAGGTATAGGCAAATTGTTTAAAAGAAAAGAGTGTACAAATTCCTATTTGGGCTCAACAAAAATCTTGATGAAGTTCGAGGAAGAATTCAAGGGATGAGACCACAACTCAGCCTTCGAGAAGCTTTTTTAGAGGTTCGGAGAGAAGAAAGCAGAAAAAAGGTGATGCTAGGAACACAAACTGTCACACCTCAAGTGGAAAATTCTACCCTTGTTGTTCGTGGCCCTCAGAATCAAGGCACTGACATTCGGCAAGAAGAAGGAACGACCATTTTGTGAACATTGCCTCAAGCCCGGTCACACCAAGGAGATATGTTGGAAGATCATGGAAAACCAGCAGATTTGAAGTACTCACACCCACAGAACAAAGGCAACACTGCAATCAGAGAAGAAAAACATGTACCAGCCGACTTTTAGCAAGGAGCAACTGGAATTTTAAAGCAACTAATCAAGCAGTCACAGGCAGCTGATTCAACCATGACAATTGGAATCGGATCCTTAGCACAGAAAGGTAATTCTAAAAGTGCCCTAAGTGCTAGAAAAGATAATTTGAATTCATGTATTATGGATTCAGGAGCTACCGATCACATGACTAGAGATAGAGAGGCTCTAACAAATTTCATCCCATGTCATGAGAACATAATGGTCAACATAGCAGACGGATCACTCTCTAAAGTGATTGGAACCGGTTCAGTACAAATCTCAAAAGACCTAACACTCAACTCTGTCCTTTTAGTGCCTCGATTAAACTGCAATTTACTATCAGTGAGTAAACTCACTCGCGATCTCAATTGTGTCACTAAATTTTTCTCAAATTCTTGTGAATTTTAGGTCTTGGATTCGGGGAAGATGATTGGCAATGCTAAGGAGTGCTCGGGGCTCTATTTACTTGAGGCAAATGATTCTTCTGAAAGGAAATGTTATAATACTGATTGTTTAGTGTCTGTGAGTCAAGATTAAACTCCTGTTTTTCAAAAAGGGGACGATCCTATTATGATATAGCACTACAGGTTAGGATATCCAAATTTTATGTATCTCAAGAAACTTTTTCCGACTCTTTTCAATAATAAAAGTCCGAATGAGTTTCATTGTGAAATTTGTCAATTTGCAAAGCATGTTCGAAATTCTTATCCCAACCTATCATACAAAGAATCACAACCTTTTTCATTAATCCACAGTGATGTGTGGGGACCGTCTAGAATAAAAAATATCACTGGATCTCGTTGGTTTATAACGTTTATAGATGATCACACTAGACTTACATGGGTTTTCCTAATGAAAGAAAAATCTAAGGCACATTTGATATTTCAAAAATTCAACACCATGGTTCAAACTCAATTCCAAACCAAAATACAAATTTTGAAAATGGACAATGCAAAGGAATATTTTGCTTCCATTCTTGGTGAATACCTAATAAGTCAAGAAATAGTTCATCTAAGCTCTTGTGTTGATGCACCTCAACAAAACGGTGTAGTCGAAAGAAAAAACAGACATCTCCTTGTAGTAGCCCGATCCCTCATGTTCTCTACACATGTACCTAAACAATTTTGGGGGGAAGCCATACTCACCGCAACCTACCTTGTAAATAGAATGCCCTCTCGAGTCCTAAAATTCCAAACCCCATGCCAAACCCTACTCAAAACATACCCAACCACACATCACATATCCTCCATCCCTCTCAACATATTTGGCTGCTCTGCTTTTGTACACATCTATAGTCAACACCGGGGAAAACTTGATCCTAGAGCCATTAAATGCATTTTCTTGGGGTATTCCTCTTTTAAAAAAGGATACAAATGTTATTCTCCAACTACAAAGCAATTTTGTAACTCCATGGATGTTACATTCTTTGAACACCAGTCATATTACCCCAAATCTGACATTCAAGGGAAGAGTAGTTTCACACAAGAATATCAGCTTTGGGATGTCATTACAAAGACCAGAGATTTAGATATTTCCCACACTTCATCAAATCCAGTCAATACCTAGATAGAAACTGTCCCTATCCAACAAGATGAACTTATGATCCCAAACCTTGTTGATCCACCTGCATAAGTCTCTAACTACGATTCACCTGAAGCACCTAAACCTTCACATATTTCTTCTCCAACCAATGTTCAGCCAAGTGAAATTCCTAGTCTCCCTAGTCTCCGTTCCCTAGACACTACTCAATCCAAACACAACAAAGACCTTATCACCTATTCTAGAAGAAAAAAGAACCAAAGGGAGATAGAGCACCAAGTACCGCTTACGCATATCCAAGAATTGGAACCAGATTCAAGATCAAAAGATCCACAAGGTAATTCTAATCTCGAGTCTTCCAATGATGGTAATCTTCCTATTGCGATAACAAAGGGTGTTAGAGAATGTACGAAGCATCCAATCTATAACTTTGTGTCATATCAAGGGCTTTCTAATAGGTACAGGGCATTTGTGGCAAGTCTGGATCAAACACAGATTCCCAAATCCATACAAGAAGCTCTCACAATGCCAAAATGGAAGGTTGCGGTTGAAGAAGAAATCTGAGCACTAGAGAAAAATGGAACATGGAAGATCACTGAAGTACTACCTGGAAAACGAACTGTAGGATGCAAATGGGTCTTCACAATTAAGTACAAAGAAGATGGAAGTGTTGATTGATTCAAGGCTCGACTTGTTGCAAAAAGGTTTCACACAATCCTATGGAATTGATTATGAAAAAACTTTTGCTCCTGTAGCCAAATTGAATACTGTTCGAGTTCTCCTATTTCTAGCTACAAATCTAGACTAGCCACTCCATCAATTAGATGTAAAAAACGCTTTCCTCAATGGAGACCTGACAAAAGAAGTTTATATGGGCGTTCCTCCTGGATTTGAAACACAAGCAACAATCAACAAAGTCTGTTGACTGAAGCGATCCTTGTACGGACTCAAACAATCTCCAAGAGCCTGGTTTGACAGATTTACAAGAGTAATCAAGCAGTATGGCTATCAACAATGTCAGACAGATCACACCATCTTTGTTAAACATTCACCTGAAGGAAGGATTACCATTCTTATCGTTTATGTGGATGATATTATTTTAACAGGAGATCATATGCAGGAGATAAACACACTCAAAAGCCTACTAGCCAAAGAATTTGAAATCAAAGATTTGGGAAACCTTAGGTACTTTCTTAGAATGGAAATAGCTCGGTCAAAAGCAGGAATCTTAGTTTCTCAAAGAAAATATGTTCTGGGTCTTCTGAAAGAGGTTGGAATGATCGGATGCAAGTTGGCTGACACTCCCATGGACTCAACAATTAAATTAGGAACCAAAGAAGACTGTGCTCCAGTAGATAAAGGCAGATATCAAAGACTTGTGGGAAAACTTATATATATATCCCACACAAGATCAGACATTGGTTTCTCAGTTAGTGTGGTGAGTCAATTCATGAACAATCCGAATAAAGAACACATGGAGGCAATCTACAGGATTCTGAGGTATTTAAAACTGACACCAGGAAAGGGCTTGTATTTCAAGAAATCAATAGACAAAGGTATAAAGATATACAATGATGCTAATTGGGCAGGATCAGTAACAGATAGAAGATCAACTTCCGGCTACTGCACATTTCTATGGGGAAACCTAGTCACATAGTGTAGCAAGAAATAGTCTGTTGTGTCAAGAAGCAGTGCAGAAACCAAATTTAGAGCAATGGCACATGGTATACGTGAAGGAATGTGGCTGCAAAAACTCTTAAAGGAGTTAAGGTTTGATGTTGAAGAACCTATGAAGATGTTTTGCGACAATCAGTCAGCTATAAGCATTGCGAAGAATCCTGTGCATCATGATAGGACGAAGCATGTGGAGATCGATCGCCATTTCATAAAGGAAAAGAATGAAGAAGGAGTAGTCAAGTTATTACATCTACCAACCAGTCTTCAAACAGCTGACATCCGCACCAAGGCTCTACAAAGAAAGAACTTTGAAGATTTAAACTCCAAGCTAGGCATAATTAACATTTACAGCCCAGCTTGAGGGGAAGTGTAGAATATTGCTGGATAATCTGTACAGCTGTCAGATTTGATGATTAGTATTCTAGGATATTCCTGAGATTACGGGCTGATTTGATGTTTTCCTGATCTCTAGCAATTACTATTATCTAGGAGATTTGTTAGGAGAATTGTTAGGATTTTCTTTTTAATCACTAGATGAATAATCTCCTATAAAAGGGGCTGTATTGTATGTTAATATTCAGAGGAATGAAAAATAAAACCTTTCTCAATTTCCTCACATACACACAGCATGACTTTCCAACGAGTCTAGGAATGTCACTTATCAACCTGTTACATTCTTATAAGGAAAAAAAGAAACCCTTCCCCGCCAGCATTTTTGCATGGAATGCAAG
>CAMOHE010050036.1:50595-93408 GCA_946598075.1 Artocarpus hirsutus | reverse complement strand
TTAGTATCCTAGGATATTCCTGAGATTATGGGCTGATTTGATGTTTTCCTGATTTCTAGCAATTACTATTATCTAGGAGATTTGTTAGGAGAATTGTTAGGATTTTCTTTTTAATCACTAGATGGATAATCTCCTATAAAAGGGGCTGTATTGTATGTTAATATCAGAGGAATGAAAAATAAAACCTTTCTCAATTTCCTCACATACACACAGCATGACTTTCCAACGAGTCTAAGGGGCTGTATTGTATGTTAATATCAGAGGAATGAAAAATAAAACCTTTCTCAATTTCCTCACATACACACAGCATGACTTTCCAACGAGTCTAAGGGGCTGTATTGTATGTTAATATCAGAGGAATGAAAAATAAAACCTTTCTCAATTTCCTCACATACACACAGCATGACTTTCCAACGAGTCTAAGGGGCTGTATTGTATGTTAATATCAGAGGAATGAAAAATAAAACCTTTCTCAATTTCCTCACATACACACAGCATGACTTTCCAACGAGTCTAGGAATGTCACTTATCAACCTGTTACATTCTTATAAGGAAAAAAAGAAACCCTTCCCCGCCAGCATTTTTGCATGGAATGCAAGTAAGGGAAATAATTCACGCTTGTTTATGTTAATTTCCCATAAAAAGAGGATGGAAATAAGTCGAGCAATTTCATATTTATAGATGAATGGAGGTCTCTTGTTGAGACTTGAAGGCAGAATTCTCAACCTAGAAAGATATGTCTTGAGAAGCCCAGGGTAGTAAAAGCAAAAGCGGTTTATTCTTGAGTATTAACTTGAGTGCATTGCTGACTGGAAATAATTTAGACAAATGGCAATATATCATAATATGCACATGAACATCCTATTACAGCGGAGAAATACATACACGTAAATAAATTACAGCAATAAGTGAGAATCTTCACATGAGTTCAGCTGTTAGCATAGCTCCGGTAAGTTTTAGAAAAATAAAGAAGCTTAATAACTTACTTGTCCTGGATAATAAAATGGAAGCTCATACTGCAAAAAACAAAATTTAAAAAAAAAAAAAAACACCAAAGTTATAACCTTTGCATAAATAAATTCACATCAATTTTTTTTTCAAATAAAGAAAAATGCAAAGATTATACCATGCCCTCTTCGTAATCCTTCCCCCTCTTCCTCCTACCAGGATAGTAATCTTGGTCATACTGTAGGGCCAGATGAAAAACGCATATTAGATCAGATAAAATTCTGAAGTTCATTAGCAAATTCAGCATGTTTAAACATATTATGGTTAAATTCTATGACCGTACTGGACTAACAAATGCATAGATTTTCGAGCCACATGTCCAACTTTATGAGCCATAAATTTCAAAACTGACTACCAAATTCATTAACCTTTTTCAGCCACATTACAACCAAACTAAAAACCCCAAGAGTAAGATAAACTTCATAATAGCAAACTAGTTCTAGCTTTCATATCAATACCAGGAGCCAAAAATAAATAAATAAATAAATAAAATCCAAAATGCCAAACAAACAAACATATAAAACACAATGAACAGAAGAGAACTCAAATGATGCACAACAAAACCTTATAAGATTCCTCTTCCAATCGATCCTTGTTCGCAGCGACCCACTCCTTGTACTGCTTCAAGAAAACCTTATAACGATCCAAACAGATTTCGTCCGACCCCGTCACTGTCTTCACTTGTTTATCCAACCCCTCAATGTCCACTCTCTCCGCCTGCAACTTATGCGCCTCCCTAATGAACTCCAGCTCCTCCCTGTCCACCTCCCACCCCCTCGGCGGCCAGTCCCTTGGCGGCAAATGCCGCACCACCAGTGGCCCCGTCCACACCGTCTCCAATGGCTCCGGTATCTCTCCTTTTATCTCAAACTGCTTCCTGTAATCATCAATCAATAGCAAAAAATAAAAATAATTGCCATTAACGCAAATTCAGAGAATTACCGGTTATTTATTGAAAAGTAACGAGAAATTCAGTACAAAGTAGCGATTTTTTGCCCTTAAATCGAATGAAATTCTAGAGGAAATGAGAGAAGTTTGGTGCTTGCCTGTAGTAATCATCCTCGGAAAGTCCCATCTCCTCCATCTTCTTCTTCCGGTAGCTCGGCTTGAGCATCTTGAAAGCTTCGATAGCTTCGGGCGATTGGAGAGGGACTTCCTCGCCTTCGTTCAAGCTCTTGCGAGCGAAATCTGCCTCAGGAGTGAGGACTTCCTCCCATGGAGCCCAGCCTCGCTCGGTCCAGTTGCGAATCCGGGCTTCGTCCTCGGTCTCCTTGTCCTTGGGGCCGAAGCTCTCGAGGAAGGTCTCGTCGACGGGGAACTCGTCGGAGGAGAAGCACTTGGCCGGAGACTCGCCACGGAGCGTCGGAAGCAGAGGACGACGTGGGAGATGGAGGTGGTGGTTGGGTTTGGGGTTAGGGTTAGGGTTTAGAGGTTTGGGGAAGGAGGAGAAGAAATGGTGGTGATGAAGAGAAGTTTGGAGGATTTGCATTGCTGTGAACGCAGTGGCAGAGAAAGTGGTGGGAACGGAGAAGTAAGCTCCAGTGCCCCTGTAAGTGTTAGACTGGATAAACTGTCTTTTTTTTTTAGGAGTCCTTTTTTTTTTGTCTTTCTATTTTTCAATTTGTTGTCGTTTAGGGAAATTTACGACATGTCGTTTGGATAAATGTACGACATGTCGTTTATGAAAAATTCCATTGACATCGTTGTCGTTTCTGTCGATGTTCCCCTTTTTGGAAATGTACGATATGTCGTTTATGGAAATTCCAGACGTTTTTGTCGGTGAAAAACTATGTCATGTGCCCTTTTTTTTTTTTTTTATATCCCAGTGCATTTGTTTTTGTTTTTATTTTTGTTTTCTTGTTTTTTTTTTTTTTTTTAATGAAGACAAAGGTTTTGTCTTTTCCTCCCAAATTTTTTTTTTCACACCCCGGTTTTTCATTTTTCTGTCGTTTGAGAAAATAATGTCGTTTAATAATTAACTTTACAGCTTACGCCCCAAAGTTTCTTGTTGTCATTTTTTAATTTTCAATTTATCTGTCGTCGTAGAATAGAGTAAACGCGTTGTTTCATTTTTTTTTTGGCACCCCGCTTTTATTTTTCTGTCGTTTGAGAAAGTAATGTCGTTTAGTAAATCACCTTACAGTCTACGCCCCCAAGTTTTTTGTTGTTGTGGTTTTTTTTTTTAATTATCATTTTCAAATTATCTGTCGTTTTAGAATCCAGAGAACGCGTTGTTTCTAGTTTAATAACATTAGACCCTCTGATGTCGTGATATGTATGTGATATGTCTGTAGAACGCCGAGATGTCCTTTATTTTTCAAATTTTCTTATCGATCAATTCATGTCGAAGAAACGACATAAAATGTTTGCTAACAGGGAACGCGTCTTTGTCTTCCTGGATAGAAAAAACTTTGCCAAGTGGTGATAAATGTCCAAGAAACGACATGTGTTATACTTCAAGAGCGAAGGAAGTTGTCTTATTCACTTACTCAAATTGTAAGCATTTAGCATTTTAGATTTATAGATTTGAACAAAAATTTAAATTTTTACGATAGAAAATACTTTAATGAAATGGTTCCAACACGTATGCAACAAATGGGCTATTGTTGATTTCTAGTCCTCCCATCTTCATAACGTGGTTTGGTTTAAATCCTTTCCATCAACTCACAAGCCTTTCTCTCTCTTCGTTTGGCATTTTATCTTCATCTTTAGGTGTGAATGGTGACAATTTTTTACTTATTAGATTTCCATAAACTATTAATCATAGTATTGAGTTTTTTTGGTCAACCAATGTTACCAATTCTTTTTTATTAGTTATATATTAAAACAAAAATTATAGCATATAGTAGGATGTAGAGAGTAATTGATGTGGCATTTTTCAAGCAATCTCTCGTGTCTCAACGGAATTTATGGGTCAGGATTCAGCTACTTAAGAGAGAGTTTTACAACATTATTTAGAAAATATTGTTCCAACTGTTACAGTATAAAGCTTTCATGTATTATAGTATAAAACAAAAATAAGCTACAGTATAAAGCTCTCACATGCTACAAGGAAATTGTTTTAACTTTTGATTTTAATTGCGTTACCAAATGTTGCTTGATTCTAATTTCGACCTTTAGATACCATAGAGTTAGAGCTTTCTTTCATATCATGGGATAGATTAGTTATCATAATTGAAAGATCTCAGCACTAATAAATTACTAATTTCAAATTATATTGCAAAAATTGTTAATACATACGTACGCAAATATTGTTCCAATGGTGAATAATTGTAAAAAAAAAAATGCTAAAAATCAAAATAAAAATAAAAAGTCCATTTACTTTTTTTTTTTTTCACGGGTAGAACTTGAAACTCTTGGCTAGTAGTATGATTTGCCTCAACGCACCAGTGGGGGGCCAAAATCATCAATAGCACTCCAAATATAATGCAAAACTGAGAATATTGCCAAAAAGAAGAAGAAGAAGAAGAAGAAGAAGGGTTTGAACATAATCAAATAACTTGTCCTTGTAATTAAAAAGAACATGCACAAGTATTTTATCAAAAATTAAGCAAGTACTATTTTTTTTTGGTCATCTTACCCAGTTGGTGATCCAAGACAAGCTAAACTTCTTGGGTTTGTAAATAGCAAGCCACATAATGCAAGGGAGCTACAATATTATATATAAAAAAATTAATTAGCCTCTGAAAATTAATTAATGGGAGGTTATTTTGTAGTAATACTTAAGAGAATTGAAATTTTTTTCATTAGTGCTTGCAAAGTATGTTTTGGGAGCAAAAGCAAGGCCTCTAATCCGAGAAGGCCACCAAAGAAAGGACACATGAGTGCAATAAACATGGTAAATGATGCATCCAAAGAACACCAAAAATAGTTGTGATCATCAGTTTTAAAACAAAAGATTTTTCCCAAGTCTTTGAATATTAACCGTTCAAGACAAATCTTAAGAGATTGGATCAATATTTTTCGAAGTAAGACCATAGATGCTTACCAACATATCCAGTACGGGTCATAAGTTGAAGCATCTTAGATGGCTTGAACTTCATCCTCTGAACCAAGAACGATTCAATCATATCGAATACTAGCATGGCACAGACCTACATCCACACAAGCAAATCTTTAGATGATGAAAAAAGATGACATACAAATAATTAAGTTGTCATTCTTTTTATTAAAATAGGCGTCACGTCAATCAATAGGTACTTTCTCTTATAGCTACATATGATGTGAAAAACGACAAAGAGGTTAGCCATGGCAATGAGCCACCAGGGCCTCTATAGGGATATGAGGACATTGTGTTAGAATTATGGCCCACATAATTGAAGGCCTATAAAATTTATCAGATTTATTTATTTAGTTTAATAATTATTTAAATGCTAAAATTTTATTGGCTATGAGGAGTTGTAACTCTTATTAAAATATGTGTCTGTATCTGAAGGGATATGTTCATATCTGAAGAGACATGTGCTTTGATGGAAATGCACCTATTGAGGGTCTATAAATAGGAGTCTAGTCCTCTCTTCACCCAATCAATTGTATTCTTTTCTCCATCAGAAAATATACGTTAAAAGAAATTATGGGTTCAGAGAGAAAAACTAAGTTCTTCTTCTCTAACAGTTTCTGTTCCAGAGTTTCTCTAATAATTGAAGCTATGAATCAATGTATGCTCTAAATCTTTTCTTGTGAAAATTATTGAGTTCTAAGATTTCTGGGAATTACAGATATTAAGGTTCTTACATGTGGTATCAGAGCATTAGGTTTTTGAAACTCATAATTTTCCTTTACGATATATTCTTAATTATGTTTATACGCTGCACTTTGTTTTCTTTTGTTCATTATGCGTGTGTAAGCGCTAAGAATTTCATGAATGGAAGCAATAAAGAACAAAAGGTAGTAATCGGTGCCAACTGTAATCGGATTGCATGTTTGTCTTTGAATTCAAATAAAGGTTCGAATGCATTTATTGCACCTATACTTCAAGGTCAAACACAGAGAGTACATGCATGAATTAAGAATCTGGTTGGCATATTACATGAATTTATTGATATGTAAACTGCATATCGTTTTGCATGAATTACATGACTTCATTGACTGTTCTTATATGCATTCCCATAAATTACATATCAATTAACATGTACTCAATACTCTGTAAAAGTATTTTCATGGTTATGATGAAAGGGAGTATTTGCATGCATACAAATTACATATACAGTAAAGTGATCAATTAGTATTTACACACATATGTAATATTGGGTTTATTGCATATAATATATACAAAAGGAAATTGATATAATTCTATTTGGATTGATTATAACAGATTATATGTTCTATTTTATAAAACGAGTTTACTTGTTTGTTTTTACTTGAATCAAGTTTTAGATGTATATATTATACTGCATGTTCGTTTATGGTTAATTACATGGTTATTATTTCATGAAACAAGTAAAACTATTGTTTCTTATTTGAAATTATATGATTATAGTTTGTTAGTCACCAAAGTGGCCAAACTTTAAAGTTAGTAATTTTCAAATTGAGAAACAAAATTCAATAACCTATGAATTTTGATGCTTATAATTGAGATGACATTTATAGATTATAGGTTATTGAATTTCATCTATTATAAGAACTTAGGAATCGCCTAAAGGTTGATTAACTTTCTTTATAATTAATGAATATAATAGTTGGTAATTAATATGTCCTATTATTTGTTTGTTTATCCAAAAATAGCAAGCATTTTTATTGGTCATATTTATGATTACCAAATTAAATTTTTAATTAGCATCATTTATAGTTTGTATGTCTTAGTATCACCTAAAGGAGAACTAAGATATACAATTACTGTCTTAGTTTGAATCTAATTATGTGATTATCTCAAAGCATTAATGTATGAATGTTTCTTGCAAATTGCAGTATCTGTTCCTGTTTCTCTGCATTCGCATGCTTCATCTGTTCCTTTATTTAATGGATTGAATTTCTCTGATTGGTGCGAACAAGTCCAATTTCACTTAGGTGTCTTGGATCTTGATTTAGCACTTCAAGATAAGGAACCCATTACTATTACTGATGCTAGTAGTGAGGAGGAGAAAACTTTTCATAAATTATAGGAAAGGTCGAATAGATTAAGCTTAATGTTTATGCGAATGACAGTCGCAAACAACATTAAAAGTACTCTTCCCAAGACTAAAAGTGCTAAGGAATTTATGAAACTTGTGGAAGAGCGCTCTCAAACTGTTGATAAATCTCTTGCTGGTACATTAATGGCTAAATTAACCAACATGAAATTTGATGGTTCTTGTACTATGCATGAGCATGTCATTGAAATGACAAATATAGCAGCAAAATTAAAGTCTTTGGGGATGTCTGTGGATGAGTACTTTCTAGTACAGTTCATTCTCAACTCACTTCCTCCTGAACAATATGGTTCATTCCAGATGAGCTATAACACAATTAAAGATAAATGGAATATTAATGAATTGACCAATATGCTTGTTCAAGAGGAGACGAGATTGAAGAATCAGAAACCTCATTCCATTCATCTTGTAAATCAAAAGGCTGAAAAGAGCACTAACAAAAGGCCTGGAAAGAACAAGAAGAAAGGGTTCAAGAAGGAGTTGCATAATCTGAATAAATCAACTCAAATCCACAAGAAGGAACACATTGTTAAGTGCTATTTTTGTAACAAATTTGGGCACTTAAAGAAAGATTGTCAAAAACGTAAGGCTTGGTTCGAAAAGAAAGGTAAGCCTTGTGCTTTAGTTTGTTTCGAATCAAATTTAACTGAAGTTCTTTATCATACTTGGTGGATTGATTCAAGTTCAACTACTCACATTTCTAATACGATGCAGGGATTCCTTACGATCCAACCCATAAAAGCAAATGAAAGTTTTATTTACATGGGGAATCGAGATAAAGCTCCAGTGGAAGGAATTGACACTTATCGCTTAATATTAGATACCGGATGTTATCTTGATTTATACCAAACTCTTTATGTACCTACTTTTTCTCGCAATTTAGTTTCTTTATCAAAACTTGATATAGCGGGATTTTATTGTAAGTTTATTTTTGGATCTTTTAGTTTATATAAAAATAATAATTGTATTGGCTCTGGAATCCTTTATGATGGTTTATATAAGTTAAAGCTTGATAATCTTTTTGCTAAAACTTTGTTAACCATGCATCAAAGTATTGGAACTAAACGGAGTTTAGTTGATGAAAATTCTGCTTACTTATGGCATAAACGCTTGGGTCACATATCCAAGGAAAGGATAGAGAGATTAGTAAAGATTGGAATTCTTTCGAATTTAGATTTTATTGATCTTGGTGTGTGTATTGATTGCATTAAAGGAAAGCAAACCAAACACACTAAGAAATGGGCTACAAGAAGTACACAGCTTTTTGAACTCATACATACCGATATATGTGACCTTTCGATGTTCCATCCTTTGGTAAAGAAAAGTATTTTATCACTTTTATTGATGATTTTTCACGTTATGGTTATCTTTATATATTGCATAAAAAATCTCAATCTGTTGAAGCCCTTGAGGTATTTATTAATGAGGTTGAGAGGCAATTAGATAAAAAGGTGAAAATTGTAAGGTCAGATAGAGGTGGTGAATACTATAGAAAGTATGACGAGTCAGGGCAATGTCCAGGTCCATTTGCTAAGTTCCTAGAAAAGCAAGGCATATGTGCGCAATACACTATGCCTGGTACACCACAACAAAATGGTGTAGCAGAAAGGCGCAATCGTACATTAATGGATATGGTTAGGAGTATGTTAAGTTATTCATTTTTGCCCTTATCTTTGTGGATGTATGCATTAAAGACTGCCATGTATATACTGAATAGGGTTCCTAGTAAGGTAGTCCCAAAAACTCCTTTTGAGATGTGGACGAGAAGGAAACCTAGTTTAAGGCACCTACATGTTTGGGGTTGCCCGACGGAAGTAAAAATTTACAATCCACATGAAAAGAAATTGGATTTTAAGATGACTAGTGGTTATTTCATTGGTTACTCTGAAAAATCCAAAGGGTATAAATTTTATTGTCCTACCCATAGTGCGAGAATAGTAGAATCTGAAAATGCTAAGTTCATCGAGAATGGTGAAATTAGTAGGAGTGGAGAACCATGTAATGTGGTCATTGAAGAAGTTAAGGTAGAAGTACCTCTACCTGTAACTTCCAAGATTGTTCCTAACATTGTTGCACTGCCTAACAATGCTCAAGAACAACATGTGAATGGCCAACCACTTCACAATGAAGTTGTACTCGAGGAACCAATAGTAGCTGAACCACAAGAAATAGTATTAAGAAGATCTCAAAGAGAAAAATGATCTGCTGTTCCTGAAGATTATGTGGTTTATCTACAAGAGTCTGAAATTGACTTAGAAATCGATAATGATCCGATTTCAGATCTAGTTTCGTTTTCACAAGCCATGGAAAGTATGGATTCTGACAAGTGGCTCAATGCTATGAAAGATGAGTTAAAATCTATGGACCAAAATCAAGTTTGAGACCTTGTTGAGTTGCCTGAAGGTTGCATGAGAGTTGGGTGTAAATGGGTCTTTAAGACCAAGCGTGACTCTAAAGGCAACATTGACCAGTATAAGGCTAGACTTGTTGTCAAAGGTTTTACTCAGAAAGAAGGCATTGACTACAAAGAGACTTTTTCACCGGTCTCTAAGAAAGATTCACTCAGAATTATTATGGCACTGGTGGCTTATTTTGATTTAGAGTTACACCAAATGGATGTGAAAACCGCCTTTCTTAATGGAGATTTAGAGGAAAAAGTTTATATGGACCAACCTGAAGGCTTTTCAAGTAAAGGAAAGGAACACATGGTGTGTAAATTAAAGAAGTCAATATATGGACTTAAACAAGCTTCCCAACAATGGTATCTTAAGTTTAATGATATCATTACTTTGTTTGGATTTAAAGAGAACACTGTTGATCGGTGTATATATATGAAGGTCAGTGGGAGCAAGTTTATTTTCTTAGTCCTATATGTTGATGATATTTTGTTTGCTGCTAACAATCTTGGATTATTACATGAAACTAAGAAATTCTTCTCTAAAAACTTTGAAATGAAAGACATGGGTGAGGCAACTTATGTGATAGGAATTAAAATATTCTGTGATAGATCACGAGGATTGTTGGGGTTGTCTCAGAAAGGCTACATTAACAAAGTTTTGAAAAAAGTTAAGATGGACAAATGCTCAGCATGTATAGTTCCGATTCAGAAGGGGGACAAATTTAGTCATATGCAATGTCCAAAGAATGAATTGGAACGAGCGCAAATGAAAAACATTCCTTATGCATCTGCTATTGGTAGCTTGTTGTATGCTTAAACTTGCACCAGACCGGACATTAGTTTTGCTGTTGGGATGTTGGGAAGATATCAAAGTAATCCAGGAATAGATCATTGGAAAGCTGCAAAGAAAGTTCTCAGGTATTTGCAAGGAACAAATGACCATATGCTCACTTATAGAAGATGTGATCATCTTGAAGTGATTGGTTACTTAGATTCAGACTTTGTTGGATGTGCTGATAGTAGAAAATCTACATTCGGTTATATGTTCCTTTTGGTCAGAGGAGTAATTTCATGAAAGGGTGCGAAGCAGTCCGTCATTGCTGCATCCACTATAGAGGCCGAGTTCGTGGCATGCTTTGAGGCCACAAGTCATGGTTTATGGTTGCGAAATTTTATTTCAGGACTTGGAGTTGTCGACAGCATAACCAGGCCATTGAAAATTTATTGTGATAATGCCGCAGCAGTCTTCTTTGCCAAGAACGATAAGTTTTTTGATGGTGCAAAACGTATGGATATTAAGTACTTAGTTGTTAAGCAAGAAGTTCAGGAACGTAAAGTGTCAATTGAACAAATTAGCACCAATCTTATGATTGCAGATCCTTTAACAAAAGGATTACCGCCCAAAACATTTATTGAACATGTTGAACGTATGGGTGTTATTAGACGTCATTAATGGTTATGTATTATGTTTTATTTCATTTTAATGATATGACACTTTGAGCTCACTTATTATGTTCCCGTTATATCCTGTTTCTATTTTGTATACATGATTGTTGAAAATTAATGTTTAACAGGATTGTCTCATTGAAGACATTAAAATGGACTATTATTATACCTCTCAATTATGAATCATGTTAAATAGATGTCTAATGTAGTAGTACATAGAAGGGACTACACTAAATTGTGATGTACAAGCACCATGACTCACTTTAGATTTTCTGTTTAATTATGATGTAGAGTATTAGCCAATTTTTTAAAAAGATTTAGCATAATATTGTTGTGCACATTATAGCATTATTAAACTAATAAATGAATATTACATAGGCCAAGTGGGAGAATGTTAGAATTATGACCCACGTAATTGAAGGCCTATAAAATTTATCAGATTTATTTATTTATTTATTTAGTTTAATAATTATTTAAATGCTAAAATTCTATTGGCTATGAGGAGTTGCAACTCTTATTAAAAGATGTGTCTGTATCTAAAGGGATATGTCCATATCTAAAGAGACATGTGCTTTGATAGAAAGGCACCTATTGAGAGTCTATAAATAGAAGTCTAGTCCTCTCTTCACCCAATCAATTATATTCTTCTCTCCATCAGAAAATATACGTTAAAAAAAATTGTGGGTTCAGAGAGAGAAACTGGGTTCTTCTTCTCTAACAGTTTCCGTTCCAGAGTTTCTCTAATAATTGAAGCTATGAATCAAGGTATGCTCTAAATCTTTTCCTGTGAAAATTATTGAGTTTTAAGATTTCTGGGAATTACAGATATTAAGGTTCTTACACATTGTCCTCAACTTTGTCTCCAAAGACCAAGTAACCAATGATGGCAACTGGGCAGTAGCACAAGGCAAGAACAGCGTAGGCAACCAAGACCCCTTTCCACATGGGCTTCTTGGAGGGTTTTTCAGGTGTGGAAGGGATTGTTGCTTGGATTTCCCAGACGACATTGTGGCCTGCAAAGGCAAAGGCCACATCTCCCAAGGCACTTAAGAAGTTGAAGACACTTCTTGCTATGGCGGATGCCTTGTTGGTGTACTGCACATCTGCGGCCACTCCTTTGCTTAGAGAAGCTGCCCAACCAATAGTGGAATAACTGCAAGGCAAGAAGAGAAGCTCTCCCTACAGTTTAAAGCTTTCATATGCTACAGTACTTATAGTTTTAACTTACAATTCTAACTACGTTTTCAAACGCCCTAAAAACTTAGGGGCCGTTTGGTATTGTTTTCAAACAGGTGAATGTTTTTGTTTTGAAAAATGAGAATTTTTTAAGAATTGTGTTGAGATTATTTTTAAAATTTTTGCCTCAAAAAACGTGTGAAAACATTTTCAAAAATTTTGAGAACAAAACGAAACAAGGCCTATTAGACAACACAATAGCGGAATTGTAAATGCAAAACTAAAGGAGAGAACTGTGATACCATTGCAGCCCACATCGACTAGATGATGAAACAAACAATCTCAATTGTTGTGAAAAAAAAAAAATTAAAGTGAAAAACTTTTAATGGCTGAAATCATTCTATTTTTAGTCATTCAATGGTTAAAATTGGGTTGTACTATACATATTATTTATAAGATAAAGATATACAATAGCCTCTTTTAAGACTAAGTAAACATTTGTCAAACCCTAAAATTTGAGTTTGGAATCTTTGCCATAAAAACATAGAAAAACCAATATTTGTGAAAATCCTATTAAAAAAAAAAAAATTGAATCCTTGCAAAATCCATATAGAAGAATAAAGAAAATAAAAACTAACACAAGAAGAAGTGCCAATATCAAGTTATTTAAAATTTGTCAAAATCCAAAATTGAACTATCCACGCAATATTCTTTCACGCACAAAAAAAGGAAGCATTATTCATGATGATAGGAAAACTTATAATTACCTCAAGGACATGACAGCTGCTAGAACTGAGATTGCAGCAATGGAATTGAAGTTGGGAAGGTGAGAGATGAAGAAGTGAACGCCGGCGAAAATCATGGTGAAGTAGCTGCTCCTCATGGGCTTGCAATGGAGGCTTGGGAAGCGGCTGCAGACGGTGTCATGGACTTTCTTAAGGGAGTTTCCTCCTGTGATTGTGTAGATAATGCACACTCCAACTTCCACAGCCAACTGCTGTGGCACCACAATCCAAAGCCGGAGCCTTTCGCCGAAAGCGTGTTGCCCTAGCTCATGGCACCGGTCGAACCTCTTCCCGGGCACCATCTCGCGCATCTCCACCATTTGCCATAAGATATAGAGAGTGATCAGCCATGATAAAATCAACGGAGTGACACCAGGACCCCTAATGAGAGGAAAAAAAAAATAAAAGTTTAGGTCAATTAAGGTTTTGAATCGATTTATTGATAAGTTGAATTAAACTATGAAATAAGCATCATGCTGAACGTATTGAACAAAAATGTAAAAACAATCTTGAAAAATAAACAATTTAAATTAATAATATTTGCTTAAAAGCTAATTAATACTAAAAACTTCATTACCAATATGGTTCAGTTTAGTCGTTACCACATTTTGTTGATAGTAAAATATTATTCTACTTTATATATACTAGCTTAAATATTTGCTAATAAACCTAATCAAGATAGTGTAATTATCGTATACTATAGATAGTGTAATTATCGTTTGCTAACTTATAACACAAGGTTTTAATACATAACACAACGTATTCTAAATTATCATTCACAAAATAAAAAAGAAAAAAGAAAAAACATATTCTGAAGTATCTTTATGCATTAACATAGTAAAGGTTTTGTCTAGTATGTTACAATAAATTAAGTGGATTAATTGCCTTATTGTAGCATATATCATACAATCTACCAAGAGTAAACACATCTAAAATTTTTTTAAAAACATCTAAATTTATAAACCATTATATTAAACCTAAAGATCCAAAAGAAAATTAAAGCAAAAGGAAAGTTTCAGTGCATGAAAAAAAAAAAAAAAAGGCGTACCATCCTAGCTCGGACATGGCATAAGGAAGACCCAAAACCCCAGCAGCAACCATGCAGTGACATTGTGGAAAGCCGAGTACCACCACTTCATGTTCCGAGAACTCGTGACCGGAAGCCATTTATTCAGGTTCTCTGCTTCCTTGTTTAAGACTGCTGCGTCTTCCTTTATAGGAGCTAGGTTTCTCTAAATCCATATTTGTGTGATTAGTGAAGTGATTATTGAATGAATAATGTCAGTTTACGTACGTGTAGAGGGAACTTATTTTATAGGGCCTATATTGCACAAATCCTTAATCATCTACCAAAAAAAAAAAAGGCACATTGAATCAATAAATCAAACTATTTTCGATTGATTTGACAAATTCAGCCATTTAATTTTCTTTTTCTTAGCGTATTTGATTAACCACACACACACACACACACACACACACACATACATACATACATACATACATACTGTGGTACAAGACAATCGTCCCTTGGGAAAAAAATTGAGAATGAGTCGTGGATATTTATCGAAACTTGTCAATGGATAAGTTTAATAATTGGGTTTCATTTTGTGTTTTTATTTTTTGAAAATTTTTGTGTTTGAAACCCCAATTTGTGTAGATTTGTAGATAATTAATGGGTTCTATGATACCTATTTAAAAGTCTAAAAAATAAAGGATTGCTAGTGTTTGGAATTGCAAAAATTCTTACGGTCACGTACCGTGCAAAACTAGAGTTTTTTTTGGGAATTTTTGTAAATATCTTTTAAAATTAATGATAAGTACTATGAGCCCTTTCCGAATGGTAAAATTATGTACAACAGTCATATAAAAAACATTTTAATTGCAAGATTAGGTCGAGAATTCTCTCTCTTTTTTTTTTTAATAAAAATAATAAAAATCTTTGGTGATATATTGCTCTAGTTAGTAAGAAAAATTAAAGAATTATTTATTTATTTTATACTCTTAAAGACCACCAACAGTTTTTTTTTTAACTTAAAAGGATGGAAGATTTAAACTTTTACCTTAAGGTGAAGTCGGTATGGTTTTACTGTTAGACTGTGTCTATAATTACACCTCTTGTCGTGTATGGTTTTACTGTTAGACTATGCCTATAATTACACCCACCCTTTTCTTGTATAAATGATACGGTATAAGGAGTAATATCATACTAAATTAGAATTCCTATATCCTCTCTTTTATTAATTCGCAAAACATTTGGATTAATTTTGACAAATTAGCCATTAAATTTCAAGATTTTTTTCTCAGACGTTTGAAATTAACCTTTATTTTAAAATTTAGTGGGTAGAGAATTAATATCCTTGAAAACCAATGCGGATTCTGAAGAAAAACGCTCAATTTTAGCCAGGACTTCAATCAGTTTGACATGCATTTCAAATTAACCAATTTGTTACCTTTGTTTTTAAAATTGGGAGTAGTCCATTAATATACTTGTAAACTAATTGAAAGCGAATTCTAAAGAAAAACACTCCTATTAGCTGGGTTTGCTTATTTCTAGGGCGTCAACAAGTTTGCTTTGCATTCACAGGAGAGTATCATTACTTGTAGGACTTGAACAAGCATTATTTGCATTCAGAGGCTTCACTATCTACGCAGCTTCTTTTTTTTTTTTTTTTTTTTCTGGGATACGCTCTTTTCATCAATATTTTCCCTTTGAGACACACATTTATATATACGTATATATGTATGTTATACTTTCTTTCAGAAGTTAAAAATTAGTATATTTTAAAACCTAGAACACAACTCTGTCAAACACCTTAAAAAAAAAAATGTAAAGTGTGAGGTTTGTGTGGTATATAGAATCAAGACCCTAAAACAAATGGATTTTTCTCAAACTAAAACCAGAAAAAGACTATACAAATCATAACTGTAGTTCGCAATCAAAAGGAAAACTTGAATGACACGAATTGCTAAAAATACATTCGGTTACAGAGAAGCAGACTTCCCGAACTAATTCTCTGTTGCTGTCTATATCTTTCGACGAGAAAATCTTCATTGCTTTGAAGTTTGAGATACTCATCCAGGTCAAATCGTTGCGCCTTTGATCCATCATTACTTCCAGTATCATGAACAATTTTCCTCGGAAGGGAATCGATAATCCCAGGACTACAGCTCCCACGGCTACTGGCAGAGAGATTAATCCGATCGTGTGTATTAGTCAGTTCCTGGCAACCAAATTACAGATCTTAGAAACATATAGAATCTAACCATAAGCAATAACATTATTCACTAATGCTTTTATGATTCAGTGGAAAAGCTAGACTACAAGTCTACCTGAGAAGCATCAAATAGTGTGGTTTTCGGAGTTGTTGGTGGCTCTATCTCATTCATGCAGGTTGCAGGTGAGGCATCATTACTAGTCTCCCACTGCAACCAAGGCAATACAACCCCATCCATGTCAGCAGGAAGAGGTACAGAAGTCGCTGGACTCAGAGTAGCTCGTGTCTTCATCATCCCGCCTAAGCTCGAACTCGTATCGCTCCTTTCTCCATCAAGTGATGATATATCCGTCTCTTCAACATTTGAAATGAAGTCCTCAATGTATCTCTCTGCTTCCTCGGACAATCTCTTTGACATTCTATTTCTGTCCGTACTCCCCTGGTGAATAAACACACTAAGTCAAATTCACAAGATGAAAATATGGGATAGCCAAACCAGCTTTCCTGCATTCAGAAAAAGTGAGAGAAAATCATACCCTACTCGCTCCGACATGTGATGGTCTATCAACAATAACACTGCTCTTGGGTTCGGGACGCAGTTCCTTCACAATCTTAGAGAGTTCCCTGCGGCATTGTTCCTCCAACACGATTTCAGATAATAAATCTTGTTTACGTTTCTCAGCCTGCAAATAAAAAATTATGTTCTTTGTAAGTAAAACTCTTCAAACACGACATAATCTCAATGATAAAGTGGCGATGTTTCCTCATGCAACATTCCAAGCTAGAAGATTAAAATTATTTATGTCTCCTTACGTCATATGTAATACAGATAGAATTTTCTAGTAGTAGAATCTCGCAACGACACATATGACTTTGTAAGAAATCTACTTATGGCCAAAAGATGGGCAAACCACAAGTACATGCTACTAGTAATAACTGTAAGACGCTTTAATCAAGCAGTTCCTCAACTATGATTAAAAGAGCAATGTAGACTAAAAGAAGAAAAATATAGAGCGCAATGATACAAGGCAGATGTGTCAAAATTCTATGCATTCACTAAAATTACTGTTCTGTCAAAGCTTTTACCCCAACAAGTAAAATTTTAACCTTGTGATGTATCCAAGCCTGTTCTTTCTTACTTTTTTTGAGTATCAAATTCCAAACTAAAAAGGAATAATATATGGTGCATTCTCTGGTGCACAACTTAAAGGACTATTATCACTTTCACAGCAAGATTTTAGCGCTGGTGTGGTTCAATAAATTCAATATTAATACCTCTTCCAATCTGGTTGAGTAATTCCTTCTGATTGAAGAAACAGTGTGAAGTACATCAGAACCGTTTGACAGCAAGGAATTATTCGTTGCCAGAACCATAGGTTTTGTGTTCCCTATTGCCTGCACAAAAAGAATGAAATCTAAGGAAAATAGAGAAGCACACTTGACTTGCACGAATGAAACAGAAAAATTAAACATTTGCAAACAAAACTGAAAAGAACGAGAGTACAAACTTGTTCAAACTCTGTTCTAATCTCTTCCACGGCATGTCTGAGTTCTGTCCTCATTGCTTCATACAAACTACTGTTCATGTCATCTCCCCCAGTTGGATGTTGTGCCTAAAGCCCAAACAAGGAAAAAGATATTGATGTAAAAGCATAAAGCTGAGGCCATACTCGAGAAATAACAATTTAAATGCATATAACAAACCTTCTTCTGTGAATAAACTGCTCGTATAGTCCTCTCAATTCCATTTTTAGAGGAGTGAGCATCCCTCCCTTCGTCATCAGTTAGAACCGACGACTGGCTCTGAAAGTATCAAAGACATCAGTTTTATGAATCTCCGGCACTTAATTCTCGTGATTTTATATGAACAACAACAACAGCAACAATATCAAAATGTCAAA
Source organism: Artocarpus hirsutus (assembly GCA_946598075.1). Classification (NCBI taxonomy): domain Eukaryota; kingdom Viridiplantae; phylum Streptophyta; class Magnoliopsida; order Rosales; family Moraceae; genus Artocarpus; species Artocarpus hirsutus. The sequence continues at coordinate 75,351 of CAMOHE010050036.1, read as the reverse complement.
GTCATTTCTTTTACAAAGTTTAAATTCCAGATTTTCCCATATAAACATGTTAGACCAAACTTTAAATTAGCAACAAGAAATGGAACTTACAGAATAGCCATCAAAGGCTCTCAAATCTTTCTGGCTAAAGGACCTTCTCAGTCCCTGCCTATGATTTGAAGCTTTTGGCTTATGAGAGTGAGACGAACGTATCTGACCGTTTCCACCACTGAAACTCCCTGGATTAACACCGTTACGTTTCTGCGAATTATCTAGATCACTCTGTCATTTAAATACAAATTAAGAGTCAGGCACAAACAAGAAATATATGGATAAAGCAATGATTTTTTCAAGAATATTCATGAAATAGCTTCGATTCTACAATTCAAATTCGAAGATTAGTTTAATCCAAAAGCTCGTAGATAACGAAAGATGTGAAAAAACATCACAAGAAGAATGGAGAGAGACCAATGGTTACCTCAGAGTCGCTAATCTGATACCGGACCACCGAAACCGACCGTCTTCTTCTCGATTCAGCACCATTATCCGAAGTTAACCTTCCTCCACCACCAGAATTACTACTAACACTGCCCTTCCCATCACCGCCGCCGCCATTCAACTTCGAGCCATGCCTCGACACCGACCTCCCTCGTCTCTGAGAGGCACTAGAGCCGCCACTCGTCGGACTCGCCTCGGAGTTGCGCGAAGCCGAGCGGCCTCTGTCTCCGGACCCGAAGAACTCGACGGCAAGGTCGTCGAGGCTGATCTCCGGAAATCCAGAGCCTCTGACCGTGTTGACGAACCTCCCTTTCGGAGCCGGAACCTCTTCGAAGTCATCGGCCGCCGGAGCAGGAATCCTGTGCGAGAACCGGCTCAGACTCCGAGAACGGCGGTGAGCCGAGCTCCGGTTGGACGAAGCCGAGTCATCCGCCGCCGACGACGCTCCGATCGGCGTTCGCTTTGTGGTCGATTTGAACGCCGAGGTCGCCATTTCTGCAAAGAAATCGACAAAAATGATGCCGTACTTATGCTTGTACAAATCTTTAGGGTTAACAATCGGAGCAGTTATTCCAGGATCGAGGACATTAATGTCAGACGGATTGAGCTCAGAGAGAGAGAAATAAACAGAGAGAAAAGAGGAGAGACGCCGCCCACGAGAAGCAGGTGAGCATAAGATGTGGAAATGAAAGTTAGAGAGAGAAAGAGGGGATAGAGAGAGATTTATGGGCTGAAGAAGAAGAAGAAGATAAAGAGGAAGATTGGCGGAGAGATCGAATATTAAGACAAAATTTGAATGAGGGAAAGACGTCAAGTTAAGGTTGGACTAATAGAGGGACTGTGAAGGAAGGACGCGCGTGGATTTTTTTGTTTTTTTGGCCTTTTTGGAATTTTCTATATAATCATTTTTCCCATTAATTTCAATTTGTTTTTGTTTTTTTTTTTGCTTTTTTTGTTTTTTTTTTTCTATTGGAAGTTTGACTGTCAATTTAATTTTTAATCATTCAATTTTGCCGCAAAAATGATCTGGCAAGCGGAAATCAACCCACTTGGCACTCAACAGTAATGAGTCAGAAACGACAACAAATTTGTAAAAATAGCGACATGTCGTTTAATTGACCAACAAATTTAAAATTGAGACGACAAGTCGTTTTGTGAGTTCCGATCCAGAAATTAGACCAATGTTCCTTTTTCAGACAGTGTTCTGCTTGAACGATGGCAGTATTTCAATCTGCAGATTGTACGACATGTCGTTTTTAGTTTGACCACAAACTAATAAAAAGGATACGTTTTGTTTTTCCCCTCTGAACACAGCAAACTTGCAAAAGATCATATGGAATGCCACTTAGGCAACGATAAACTTCTATATCACAAACCGCTAAGACATAACGTGGGTTAATGTGAAACGACAGCAAACTTGAGATGATTTACGACAAGTCGTTTTTGGTAAAAGGACAAACGTTTGGACAAAGAAAGGGACGACAGCAGGTTAGCAAACTTCCATCTAACATGACATGATAATTTTTTAAAAGAAAGATGAAAGTCTGTCCATGGATTTTATTTCAGCTGTCCTCCTTTAGGAAACAATTTCAATAACAAGAGCCAAAGCTAGGACTTAAATTGCAACCACCATCCCATGAATATTTGAAGAGTAGCTTAAAAGCTGAACTTAAATTAGTAGTAGTTAAAGGTTACATCACATGTTTTATGCCATTATATATTTTTAAAGTTTCCTTTTTGTTGTTATGTTTGACATCTCTGATTATCATAATTTGCTTTGTTATCAATTCTTTGCATTTTTTTTAATAAATTTTGTAGCCCAAGATATGACATAACTTGGGCAGAAAAAGACTTCACAATTGAACTTGCAATCTGAAATGCACCATAAATTGCTTATTGACTAATGAGCAATAATTTACTGTGGTCAAGAAGGAAAATGATGGTCAAAGCAGGCGCGTTTTCCATCTATATTTATACCCTTTATTATCTCTTACGTTACCTTCACAGAGTGGTTGGGGATCTAGACAGCACAACTCTAAGCCATCCCCTAGTCTAACTTAGACAAAGACCATTTAATGGAATGCTTGAGAGTTGAGAGAGGTGAAAACAAACTGGTAATCCTAAAAAGAGATAACTAAACACCAACACTGGTCCTAACAAGTGGCTTATTGATGATGGAGTGCTTCTGCAGTTGTTTATGTCCTATGCTCATTTAGGCTTTTGAGAAGATCTGGTGCAGCTGATTTGTTATGATCTAATAAGGCCCTATTTGGGAGAGCTTTTTAGAAACTGCTTTTGATTTCGTGAGCCTAAAAGCTACTTTTGAAAATGTTGAAATAATTTGCCAAAAATGATTTAGCTCTCTAAAAGTGCTTCCAGATGAAGCCATAAAATATGGCTTCTCAAAAGGACACTTATGAAATAGGACTATAAAACATGTAGTAGAGTTTTTATATGACATTATAAACTTCATTATAAAATTTTTATTACCTATTAAAAAATTATAACTATTTAGACCTATTTAAACTCTTTTAAAATATGTTTCTAAATACTTACGATAAGTTACATGACTATAACTTTTACTTTTTTTCTTTTATTAGCTAAAAGCGTAAACAAAAGCTGTGAACGGCCCTAAGTGTGGTTTGGTTTTTTATATGCAATGTCGTTTTGGTGTCCTTTTATTTGTTGTTAAGAAATTGTAAGTGTTGTTTTAGTTTTATTAGTTTTATATGCTAAACTACTTGTCGTTTGGCTATGTTGTCGCTTTTCCGAAAGCCTAAAAAAGGATAAGAGTCGAGAAAAGGGCATTGATTGAGATCTATCCGCTAAAGACGCCTATGTCACTTGTGCTTTTCTAGAGGGGAATAGAGAGAGAGAGAGAGAGAAGTTACTTATGCTTTAGGCGTTAGCTTTGGAGGCTTTTGGGACAGTACTTTGATAATTAGGTTTTTTAGAAGAGCAGTTGAAACTATAAGTTATAACTATAAATAATGTAAAGCTCTGACATACTTTAATAAAAACAAAAAGTTGTTATAGTATAAACTTTTCACATGTTATAATTTTCAAACTAAAACAGTTGGTTCCAACCGTGTTCTGAACGGCCTAAATGATTCGAAACTATTTTTAAGACATAAAACGTTATTTTTATTAAAAACAATATTTATTATCTTAATATCTTGTAGAAAAGAATATTGACCAACTTTAAAAAGGTTACTCTCGAGCAAAGAAAAGGAAAATTCCTCTTACTCGCTGCATGTCGTTTGGTTATGGATCACGTCATGTCGTTTCTGAATAAACAAGACAAATTTTGAAATAGTAGCGACATGTCGTTTCTACATGGAGTTAAAACTTTAAATTGAAACCACAAGTCGTTTTACAATTCCCGATCTAGAGGTTGAAACTGTTCCACTTTCAGATTGTTGTTTTTTTGCTTGAACGACAGTAACTTTCGATCTACAGATTATACGACATGTGGTTTTTGATATGACCCCAACTAATGAAAAGGACTCGTATTTCCTATTAAACACTGCATACTTACAAAAAGTTCACAAGGCATGCCACTTAAGCAACAACAAACTTATACATCACGAACAACACCATACTTGAGATGAGTGATATACGATTAGTCGTTTTTTTTTTAATAAAACAAGAGCAAACTTTGAAACTAAGAACCGCGTGTCGTTTCATCTCCTTATACAATAGCAAGCTTTTATCCAACTTGAAATTTTATTTTGTTAAAAGAAAGATTAAAGTCTCACGTTTGATTTTAATTGATCAGCTGTCCTTTAGGAAACAGTTTCAATTACAACAGCAAATCCATGAATTAAATCGCATAAATGCATGTGACTTTTTTTTCTCCCCTATATAATATATACTAGTAAGAGGGACGTGCCTATATTCTTTTTGAAAAGAAAAAACATCTTAAATTATAAATATGTTAACAATATTTTAGTATAAAAATAATTTTTCTAATTATTTATTGTAAAATTAAATAGATGTTTAATTGTTTCAATTCAACTACTATTAATCTAATTATTTCGTATAATTTTACAAAGTACCTATAAATAATTTTTCAATACTATTAATTTTTACGCATGAATAGTAACAATTATATTTCACATTTAAGAAAGATGTTATATAAAATAATTATGTTATATTTTCACAAAATGAAGTTAAGCACCTATTATATGTGGTGGTCTTTATATGTGTATTAGTAAGATATGAAAAAGTTTATTATCTATGAAGTTAAAATAAAACAAAAAATATATAAATACACATTGAAGTAACAAAGGTTTTTATGAAAACAAGAAAGCATTAGGTTGAGTGACCATTGAAGGGTAAAGTGTAAGATAATACATAAGCCAAATGGGAAAATTTTAGTCATTATTTTTAAATTAAAAAAAAGAATTGGTTGAATGACTAAGAAGTGTAAGGTGTAAGATAATGCATAAGTCAAATAGGGGAATCCTAACCATTGTATTTAAATTGCAAAAAAAAAAAAAGAAAAAAGAAAAATTGACTACTATTACTTCTACAACAACACCAAATACTATTACTACTACTGTTTAGAGGGATTTTTTTTTCTATAAATATTATAAAGAATCGGCTACATGCAATCGAATGCAATGTCAATTAATGAATGATACTACACTCTCTCTTTTTTTTTTTTTTTTTTTTTTTGCTAGGACGATGATACTTGATCTATTTACATTAAGAAAGAGATCCTCAAATAATCTTGATAATGAGGTTATCATCTAACATTTTTAATGCATGAAAACCCGATGGAAAATTATAAGTTAGTCTTAGTTGTGTATGTTTATTCTTTAATTTGATTTTTTTTTTTAGATGCTGATGATGAGTGACTAGGAGAATTGTAATTATAGAGTACAAACAAGTGCATCTTATATGTGTAGAATTTCTTTCAATGACTAATGAAAATTAATCTTTATGAAAAAGTAAAAATTCTTATATAAAAATGTTTAAAAAATAATAATTATAAAATATGACGGTTTGACAGGTGATTTAAGAGTTCAAACCACTAACAAAACCACCTAAAATATTTGTATAAAAAACCAATTATACATCCAAACCACCTTTGGTTCAGATCGAACGGTTGAAATAAACACACCCGTAGTCTCTTAATAGAACAAAATATATCCTTTTATGTCTACTTTTCATTCAATGCGGAAAAACTATTTAGTCATGCTACTTTTTTGAATTTTTAATATGTTTATCTGTGAATTTTATATTTAAATATGCGATAAATTCATAGATTAAAAAGAGTTACGTTGACATTACATAACCGTTACTTCTAACTATACTTTGTTACGGGGCCGTATGCGAACTCTTGACCGTACAAAAACTGCTTCAAAATTAGGCTCAGCTTTATAACTTAATTACGAATTCACCCAATCAACTAAATAAAGATATAGCATATATCCAGTGCCAAAAAGGTTGACTTAAACCAAGAATGCTAAACACAGAATAAATGACCTTTAACTTTTTTTGTTCTTTTCCACGAGAGGACGATAGTACATGGGAGCGTTTAAGCAAAGTTTCCGGATAGTGTAAATAATGGCATTGGCAACCAAGCAAAAGCCGTCGGGTCGTAAATACGTTTAAATTTGAGTGTGTTTTGGGTAGACGAGATCAGCCTACGTACACTATTGATTAAGACAGAAAAGAAAATTATATTTGATGAAAACAATGTGCCCATTTATTGAAGAAAGTGGGGTGAGGACATTCTTCGAGGAAGGTAGAAGAATATCAACAACATTAAAGTTACTTTGATCAGCTTTCATATAGACGACATTGGAATTCAATAGTACTCTTGACAACACGACGAAGAAATTGTCCTCTGCTGCCAGCCTGTGAGTTGAACTAACAACTTTTTTTTAGCAGTTTGAACTCACAATTCAAATTTTTTTTTTATACAATGTTTTCTTTTGTAAAAAAATTTATTATGTTTGAGAACATTGGTTTAAATCAATTGGCTAAATATTCTGTATGTGAGAGCGAACAACCAAAAGTTTTAGTTAAAATTGATTTTGCCAAATAAACGGACCTATATACTCGCATATGTTCTTTCCAAACTCTCTTTGATCCATTCTACAGTCGACAATGGCTTCCACCTTATCAAAGCATGAGCCTATCTCTTCTTCTTCATGTTCTTCCTCGTCATTGTTGTCGTTTTCTTGGTCCTCGTCCTTCGACAAAGCCTGGACTTACAACATTTTCTTGAGTTTTAGGGGCGACGACACATGCAAAAACTTCATAGGTCATCTCTGCACAGTCTTAACGGATGCCAGGGTCAACACCTTTATCGTCGACGATCAACTTCCTAGAGGTGAAAACGTTAGCAAGGAGCTCATGCAAGCAATTCAAGGGTCTAGGATATCCATCGTTGTTTTCAAATGTAAACATATTTTTCAAATTTCAAATCAAAAAACAACCAGAAAAGATATGAATTTTAGATCAAAAAATAAGAAACTAAATAAAGACATTAAAATAACACCTAAACAGAACTCAAAAGGGGAAAAAATCCATATGATAACATGTCATAATGCATGTTTTACAAGGTTTTAAATCATTTATTTTGCATTTTCATTGATTATTAAATCCTCTAATTAAGAATTTTTGTGGGTCTTTAATTTCAGGTGTTTTTCTGTGAAATATGTTTAATTTTATGTTTTGACGCTTAATTATATATATTTTTTATTTTTAGAATTATTTTCATAAGTTTAATTAAGTTTGATTTTTATTTTAGTATGTAATTTTAGTTTTAATTTATATTTGTATTAAATAAATATGTAAAAATATTTAGTAATTTTTATTCTGTAAAATTATTTTTCCGAGCTTAATTGCAAAAAATTTATTTCAGGGGCAAAAATGGAATACAAAAATGTAGAGAAATCTGTAAGCTGGCGCCAATATGTATAATTTTCTAAAATTTTTGCTTATTTTCCACGTCATCGGTACAGTCATAGCCACGTCACTGTTACATGGAAGTCAACATAAACACGGCAAAATGTCAATATGTCATTCCCCAGTCAAAGGCCTGTTACCTCTTAGTCAGCACTCCAGTTGGCACCATCTCAGACTCTATTTCAGCCGTTGATAGCGTACTTACCAATCCGATGGCCTTAGAAACTCCCAATCTGTCCGCCTCTCCTAGCCCTTAGATTAAGTATCAATTCCGCGCGTTCTACGGTTCAGATTCCGGAGATTCAGTCAATTCTACAGAATCAAATTTGCATACCAGCCGGAGTGTCGGCGGGCGTGAAAAATAATAAAAAAAATTATTACAGCAATCGTTAAAAAGAAAAAAAAATTATTAGAGCAATCATTGTTTAAAGAAGCTGACTTTGCTTCTTCGTGAGCAGATCCGAAGAACCCAAATTTTTGGGTTCTAAATTTTCTTTTCTTCAGGTTTTTTTTTGAATTAAAAAAATAATAAGTAAATACACATTGAGTTTTTTTGAGTGTTTTTAATACTGTGAGAGTGTTGTCAGTGTGAAAAGATAGACCCATCAGACAATGTGAAAATATCGAGTCAATTTTAAACTCTTTTTATCTATATTATTTTAATACTTATTTAATGTTAATTTTTGTTTTGTTTATTTTTACTTTAATTATTATGTTTTATATTTATTTTTTGGGATTGTGACGTGGTCTAAAATAAATGAACATTTTATTTAGTTAAATTATATATTTGTGAACATCATTTTATTGTTGAGAATTTTAGGTTGAACTTAGTGCCTTAATTAGCTAGCCACTAGTTAAATAAACAAATAAATCAAAATGAGACCAAAAAGAGACTTATGGTTTAGAAACTATATAAGATTCCATAGACTATTATTAAGTTAGGAATAATTTTACATGGTTTGTGTAGTCAATAATTGAAAATCCCTAGAACTTAATGAATATTTGATTATTGTAATTCATGTAAAAATATATTGGGTTAGCAATTTAAGGATATTTTTAATGTGACTCAGAAGAGAGCATTAGATAAAATAAAGATTTTTGACCATTTACATAATTTGAGGCAATCACACTAATATGTTTAATTAGATAGGATTGGATAAATTTGAAGTGAAATCATTGAAATTTATTTAAATTCTCATTTTAATTTTAATTTTAATTTTTATTTTAGTTTAACAAAAATCCTTAACTCCCACTTTGCAATAATTAAATTAGTTTTAGAGGTACGATTAATTTTGATAGTCCTGCTTTACAATAATTAAATTAGTTTTAGAGTTACGATTAATTTTGATAATTAATTGAAAATTACACAATCCTTGTAAGATCGACATCTACACTCTTGTGCACTTTATTATTTGAGACAACCGCATCCAATTGCACAAGCGTGAAAAATCGTCATCACCATGCAACCAAATAGCCGAGAACAAAAAGATAAGAAGAAATCAAGAAAAAAAGAAAATAAATAGCACGAATGAGACCAAAAAAAAAAAAAAAGAAAAAACAAATCCACCATATAAGAAAGCAATGGATGAAGAAAGGTTATAAAAACAACGAAAAACATCAGCCATCAAAAGAGACAACTAAAGCCAAAACTGAAAATGCAAGAGAGAGTATAGAATCAAAGAAGGAAGAACGACGCAACAACAAAACCACAAAAGAGAATGAAAAGAGGCGTCTAAAGATTATGATTTTTTTGGCATTAAATGACCATAAAACCCAAAACAAACAGGCAAGGAGGAAGTAGTGAAAAAAAGACAAGTCGGTAATATAACAAAATTAGAGATAAGATGACCAAAGAACTAAATATAAAACTAGTAAAACACGGTACAAATTATAGTAAAATTTGACTCTTTTTTAGCATATATATAACAATTGTCAACTAAAAAAACTTTTAAATTCCAAAGGGCTTTGGAATTTCGAGATCAGTATATTTTGTTTTAAGATAGAAAAAATTAGATCAAAGGGGCCTGCGAGATTAAAGTTACTTTAATCAGCTTTCATTGTATTAGATATTGGAATTCATGTTGACAAGATGATGAAGAAATTGTTTGAACTTCAAAAAAAAAAAAGAAAAAGCGTTTCGAAACACCCGTTCGAACCATACGTTTTTTTTTTTTTAATAAATACATATTTGTGATCTCTCTAAGGCTTTCCTTTCTCATCTCTCTCCAGTCCATTCTATAGTTTGACAATGGCTGCCACCTTAACAAACCACAAACCCATCTTTTCTACTTCGTCGTCGTCCTCGTCGTCCTCCTGGTCCTCCAGAGCCTGGACTTACGACGTTTTCTTGAGTTTCAGGGTCGAAGACACACGCAAGAACTTCACAGGTCATCTTTACACAGCCTTAACGGATGCCGGGGTCAACACCTTTATTGACGACGATCAACTTCCTAGGGGTGAAAACATTAGCAAGGAGCTCATGCAAGCAATCCAAGGGTCTAGGATCTCCATCATCGTTTTCTCCAGGAGGTATGGGGATTCCGGTTGGTGTCTTGACGAGCTCGTCGAAATCATGGAATGCCGCAGAACCGTCCAGCAGTTGGTTTTGCCCATATTCTACGACGTCGATCCCGCAGATGTCAGGAAGCAAAAGGGTAGTTTTGGGGAAGCTTTTGAAAGACATGAAACGAGGTTCATAGATCATAAAAGTAAGGTGATGAGATGGAGGGAAGCTCTCATGGAAGCTGCAAATCTGTCTGGGTGGGATCTGAGAAACACTGCTAATGGGTACTTTGAATAGTTGCTAACCTTTTTTTTTTTTAACTTCACATTTTTGTCTCGTTTTTTGAATCTATTCTATTCATAAATCTGCCCTCTTGACTTATTGAGATAATCCAGTTTTTACCATTTATCTTTAAAAATACGTGCAAGCAGGTCTTAAATTATAAAAATATTATTAAAAGAATAGCTATTTCCACTAGTTCTAGCGACGGAAATTGCGATTTTTTTCTAACAAATCCATTTGGTCCGCCGATTAAAATTGTGTTGGTTTGAACTTTCAATTTAAATCGAAAATTGTGATAAATTAACTTGAAAATTTTGCTAAGGGGATAGTACATTTCATTAAAAAAATGAAATTCAACTCTCTCTTTCACACGCCTAAGCGCGCATACACACACAACATCTAAAAAATCCCTATTAAAATTTTGGGTGAAGGGCCACAATTAATGGCCTAAACCCGATCTTTTCCGGGAACATTGCAAGTCACACATTGTCATTTTTATTTATTTTTCTATACTTGAATAAGATCTAATTTAACATTGAACATAATAATTTTGCAGGCATGAGGCCAAGTTCATCAAGCAAATCGTTGGAGAGGTTTTAAGGCACCTGAATAACACTCACCTATTTGTAGCCCTCTACCCGGTCGGAATAGATTTTCGTGTGCAACGTATGACTTCACCATTAGGTGTTGGATTAGACGACGAAGTTCGTATTCTAGGAATTTGGGGACTTGGCGGAATTGGAAAGACAACCATGGCCAAAGCCATTTATAACAAATTTTGTTATAGTTTTGAAGGAAGAAGTTTTCTTGCAAATGTTCGAGAGACTTGGAATGTCCAACCAAATGGCCGCGTTCATTTGCAAGAGCAACTTCTTCATGATATCTTAGAGAGTGAAGTGAAGGTAGGTAGTATTGACAGAGGGATAATGGTCATAAAACAAAGACTTTGCAATAGAAGGGTGCTGATCGTCGTCGATGATGTCGACCACATTGACCAGCTTAATGCAGTTGCTAGAAGTCGGGATTGGTTTGGTCCAGGAAGTCGAATTATCGTAACAACAAGGGATCGGCAATTACTAGAGGTTCTTGAAGTGGATTTTATATACGAGGCCGAAGAAATGGATGAGAATGAATCTCTCGAGCTATTCAGTTGGCATGCCTTTAAAAGAAGTCATCCTGACGCAAAATATATTGGACTTTCCAAGAGTATAATTTCTTATTGTGGTGGTCTTCCGCTAGCTCTCGAGGTTTTGGGTTCTTTCCTTTTTCGGAGGAGCAAAGAAGAATGGTCGAGTGCATTAGAGAAATTGAAAAGGATTCCCAATAATGAGATTAAGAAAAAGCTTCGTATAAGTTTCGATGGCTTAGATGATGATAAAACAAAGGATATATTTCTTGATATATCTTGTTTTTTCATCAGAAAGGACAAAGACTATGTTCTACAGATCTTGGATGGATGTGATCTTTACGCAGAAATCGGAATTAGTATTCTACTTCAACGATGCCTCCTTACTATCGGTATGGAAAACAAGCTTATGATGCATGATTTGATTCGCGACATGGGAAGAGATCTTGTTAGGGAAAAATGTCCTAAAGAGCCTGGGAAATGGAGTAGATTGTGGCTAAAGGAAGATATATTTGAAGTAGTGACAAAGCACGCTGTAAGAACCTCCGCAATAAATTTTTTTGAGTATATTAGAGTGACAAAAGGGAAGCATTTTAATATTATTTAGTATGTCTTCTCTCAATATAGTTCATGCTCTGTATTTTTTTTAATCCGGAATTAAAAAAGTTATTTTTAATTAGTTTTTAATTAGTTTTTTGTTATAACTCTTACTTGTTTCTGAAAATTGTTACCAAAATACTTGAAATTTTTTGTTTTAGAAAATTTTAACAAAATACTTGGAAAAGACTAGGTTTGTTTACCACTTCCAAAAACAACTTTTAAGGACGAAAAAAGAAACAAACATGCACACATAACGTGTATAGTGAGATTAAGCTAGAGAGATCTTTCAAGAATATTTTTAAATGTTGTTTTATGATTTAAAAAAAGAAATGTAATTTTTAATTGTTCTGAAAACTACAAGTATCATAAGCTAGCTCTTGTTTTATTTCTTATCAATCTTTTTTCTTTACCAAAATCGTTACTCCATTATTGATCTGTTCATAAATGAATTAATATCATGATCTGTAAATAATACACATATGCAAAGAACACATCTCACTCATTTATAAATTAAATTTTGGGGCTTAAGGATAATAGAATTCCCAAGATTCAATACAGCCCAACCTTCAAGCTAATTATTGTGTTGTACTTTATGTTTTACAGGGAACAGAAACAATTGAAGGACTAACTCTATCAATGGAAACAAATAGCAAGGAAAGTTTCAGTACAAAAGCATTTGAAAAGATGCAGAGATTGAGATTACTCCAGCTCAATTATGTTCAACTCATTGGTAGCTATGAATACCTTTCCAAAGCTCAATTACGATGGCTTTGCTGGCATGGATTCCCTCTGAAGTTCATACCGAACAACTTCTATCAACCGAATCTAGTTTCCATGGATTTGCAACATAGCAACCTCAAAGAAGTTTGGAAGTATCCACTGGTATGATGAAAACAATCATCTAATCAATCACTTAATCTTGATTATTTACCATGTGAAGTAGACTAGCTCGTTTGTGAACATAGTTCGAACATAAAATACTGAAAACTCTGTAGCAAAACCAGTTTGAACTAAACAAGCTTTCGTGTCAATTATTTTGTTTGGTTCATGATGATACTTGCCTTTTATTTTTTTCTTATTCTATAGTTGCTCAAGAAGTTGAAGATCCTTAATCTCAGCCATTCCCACTACTTAACCCGAGTTACCCCCGATTTTTCAAAGCTCCCCAGTCTTACGGAACTAATATTGAAGGACTGTAAGAGCTTGTATGAGATCCACCATTCAATTGGACAGCTTGATAGACTTGTTTTGGTAAATTTGGAAGGCTGCACAAAACTTAAGAACCTTCCAAAACATTTCTTCAAGTTAAAATCGGTTGAAACCCTTAATCTATCTGGGTGTTCGCTATTCGAGAATTTGGATGAGGATATAGGGGAAATGGCTTCGTTAACAACTCTTCTTGCAGATAACACTAGAATAAGAAAAGTACCCTTTTCCATAGTACAATTGAAGAACCTGAAGCACTTATCATTATGTGGCTTGAAAGGATCTCCGTCTAGGACATTAACCTCGATATTCTGGTCTTGGTTAATGCCTCGGAGCACGAATTCTGGGAGTTTGCTTTTACCTTCCTTACAGGGCTTGAATTCCCTAACGACGTTACGCCTTAGAGACTGCAATTTGACAGATGATGGAATTCCTGAAGGCCTGGGAAGCCTACGTTCTCTAGTGAGTTTAGATCTGCGGAATAACAGTTTTTGTAGTCTACCATCGAGTCTCAGTGGTCTTTCCAAGCTTTTTGGTCTTTGGTTGGATAACTGTACATTGCTTCAATCAATTCCAGATTTACCAGCAAGTTTGTTTGGTCTTTTTGCCCAAAACTGCGCCGCACTGGAGAGAATGCCCGACATGTCTGAAATGCCACATTTGTGTTATTCTGTCCTAACAAATTGCCATAAACTTGTTGACATCCCCAGATTGGACAAGATGCTGACAACATTAAAACATCCAGTTCCTTCCGCTGAAGATCTCAATAATTTTTCTGCTACTTTTGAGGAAATGTACGGTCAGGTAATCATTCTTCAACTTCACAGTCATATATGATCCCCACTTTTTGGTAAAAGCTTACAGAGCGTTTTGAAAGCCAGTTCAAACCAAAGATTGTAAATAAAAACACTATAGTAATTCAAATTTTGTGAAAAAAACCATGATTTGTACCAAAATTTTTTGGTTCCAATTGGCAGATCCAAACGCACTCTACCTTTTTAGCTCACATTTATATATCATGCTCCTCATGGTATCTACAGGGATGGCAAACTAGTGTTTTACCTTTGCAAGCCTGGGAAGGCAGCTTTATCCTTCCCGGTGACGATATTCCAGCTGAAGTGTTCGTCTATGTCAACGAGGGTTCTTCTGTACATTTTGAAGTGAGCCAGACGTTGATGGAGTCCCATGACTTTAAGGGGCTTCGTGTGTGCTTTGTCTACTCACATATTCCTAAGCCTGAGGAACCTTTGTTTTACTATCCAAATATTTCAGTGATCAATTATACGCAGGGTACCACATATTCCAATAGATTATATCATAATCTCTTGAATAATTCTCAGATTCGTGGAAACCATATTCGGTTGGTATTCATTCCAAGTGATGTAGTCAGCTTTCGTGCCGGTGACAAAGTTCTGTTCACTTTAGAGTTAGGAGATTCTTTCACTGTGAAGAAGATAGGGGTCCGCCTAGAATGGGAATTGAAAGATGTTCATGAAGACAAGAATATAATTCAGAACGGAGATGGCAACGTGGACACGAGCATTCTTCACGATGATCAAGATATAGTAAGCAAGGACGAGGGCGGGATTAGGTCCAAGAGGGGTCTCGACAACGATGCAGGAACTAGCCACAGCCAGTCTACCGAAGATCGTTCTTCGAAACGATTGAGGAGGATAGAGTGATGAGCTACAATGATGAGCTTTGGCCATCCATTTTGGTATGAAAATCTTTCATGCAATTTGCAGCCGCTTTTTTGGCCCCAAGGAAGAAGGAAATGTCAGGTAGACTTGGTATGATCCCAGTATTTTTTCCAACTTTGTTTGTTCTTTTGTTTGGGCTGGTATTTCTTTAATTGGGTTATGTCTTTGACAATTCAGTATGTACTACAGCGGCCGTCAATGAGAAATTATCTTATTAATTCAGAGATCAAAAACTTTTTTTTTTTGGCCAAGAAAAAATAGGATCGTTGATATCATTTTGCCTCTTATCTCTTTCGTTATTTTAGAAATCTCGTGACCCATCAATGAAATAGAAAAGATCTGACTCAATTCTAAGATTAATAGGGTGTTTGAGAATCTTGATAACTAATTGGTTCAAAATAATGCAACAATAAAAAGTTTTATATTATAATTTACTTTTTATTGTACACCGTTAATAATAGAGAGGTTCATGCTGTTTAAATTCAAACCACATTTGTGGAAAATTTCTCGTCTTAACTGGAAGAAGCTCCGAGCTGGTGTTAATTGGTAAACGACTTTTTCTTTTTAGAGGATTGATATATTAGCACTAAATTATATGTTAATAGCAAGAAATTGCAATATACATTCTGGAATTATCAACTTGAATTTAAGTTGAGACACCTTTGGGAAAGCCTTTCGTTTGTTTTAAAGGAAAAAAATAAAATTTCTTTGCATTTTTTTTTCCAAATGATCTCCGCACATAGAGAAGTACTAAGAAAAAAAAACAAAAAAACAAAAGAGAAACAAAAAATGAATATAATTGAAAGGTACCATGCTGCTTGTTGTATCGTTCAAAATAATTCTCTAAACGTAGATGTTTGTAGTATATGAAGGTTGCCGTATTCATAAAAAAGTAGGTTTTTAAAAGATTAAAAATTTTCGATTTAAAATGGAAAAGAATTTTTCAAATACAAGTTAAAAGAAAAAAATATTTTTGAGAATTTTAAAGAAGGTTTTAAAACATAAAACTAAAATAGTCGCTTGTATGTTTTTAATTTTAACTCTAAATGATAATTATTTAAAGCATTTAATTTATTATCTCTTTTATCATTAATTGTAAACACTTTTACTAATTTTATAAGTTAACCTAAAGCAATAACATAGCAAGCTATAATGCAGTAAAAATTTTCCTATAAAAAGTAACAAAATAATTACTTTCACTAATAATTTTGTAAAAGATTAAAAATTTTCGATTTAAAATGGAAAAGAATTTTTCAAATACAAGTTAAAAGAAAAAAATATTTTTGAGAATTTTAAAGAAGGTTTTAAAACATAAAACTAAAATAGTCGCTTGTATGTTTTTAATTTTAACTCTAGATGATAATTATTTAAAGCATTTAATTTATTATCTCTTTTATCATTAATTGTAAAATTGACAATATAACAAGTTATATAACAGTAAAAGACATTCCATAAAATTGACATTATTTCATTATTATTAATATTAATTATGCAACATAATTAAATTACATAAACAAAATATGACTAAATTTATATAAAAATAGATAACATAACAACACTAACAATAATAATTAAAAAATTAAAAAATATAATTTATTCTATAAAAATATGAATATTATAGAATATATGTAGAACTAAAATCTATATCAAAATACCATGTATATAAGATCATCTATTTGCTTCACAAAACTTTCTATACTAATTTTAGTATTATTTTAATATTAAAAATAGAGTTGAGGGAGTGCCCCTGACAACATCTCCTTCCAAAAAAAAAGGTATTGCTGAGCTGAAAGCCTAACATTTGAAGAAAGCGAGAACGGAAGAACTGATGAGGGCCAAATGGCCGTGGAGAGTCTAGGAGGGAGGGGGTTTATGGTAAAAAAATTCTACTATTTAGAATTTTTCATTAATATTAATATTTTATATTTTATTTATTTATTATTTTTATTTAATTATTTATTTATTTTGTTGCTTTGGGGGGTGGGTTACAGTAGAAAAATTCTACTATTTAGAATTTTTTATTAATATTTTATTTGTTATTTTTATTTAATTAATTATTTATTTTGTTGCTAGCTTCGTTAGGTTGCAAGGTCTGATCCTCTCAAAATTTCGTGTTGATCCACGTTCGTTGCTTTGCGAATTTTCGTATGCGATCATGTGCAACGCGGCAGGGGAGCTGGTTTGAGGCGTGATTTGGAGCGTCCATGGCACAGGAGAGAGCTGAATAAGCGGCTGAGATCAAGTCTTCGCATAGAAAAGCAAAAACAAGCTTATAGACTGTTGGATCGGTCAAGCACACAGATCGGACGGCAACCGAGATGTACGCATATGAGAGCTGCAGCATTGGATGTGAGACTGAATCTGAGATACTGGGGGACAGCTGGCACCTGGTGGATGGCCCAAATTGATATGTGGCTTGATCTGACGGTCTAGAGGCTGCCATGTGTCCTTTGAATTTCTTTTTTTTTTTTAATTTCTCATACATTTGTTTTTGCCATTTTTGCGTTGTTTTGTTCTGTTTTTACTTTAGATTTTAAATCTAAAATTAACAAAAAGCTAAAATTAATTATTTTCTAAATAAAATATTTACAATAATTTTAAAATATTTATTTTATAATCAAATGCATAAAACACACTAAAAATAAATAAAAACTTCTAAAATTAATAAATCTTAACAAATACATTATTGAAGACAAAAAAATATTTTTAGAAATTGATAAAAATATAATAGAATATATTTAAAAACTAAAAATTATTTACAAATATTTTAAAGCTCAAAATAAAATTAGACAATATTATTTTTACGGTTTTAACTATTTACAAACCAATTAACAATTTAGCACACAAAAATAACTCTAAAAATTACTAAAAATATTATTAATCATAAAAACACACTAAAAATACGTTTTTAAACATATTTACATACTAAGACACAAAAATACCAATTAAAACAAAAATGGTATTAATAAGAAGATTTAATGAGAAATAAAAGCAAAAATAAATGATTAAAGCCTATAAAATACACTTTTACAGTCTCATTATTGCTTATTTAAATTCATAATCAAAACTCAGTTTGGTTTCAACCATATAACTATACAAGAATGTTTGAAAACCTTATTGGAGCTTTACACTATAATAACTTTTGCTTTTTACTATCAAATGTTAAAGTTTTACACTATAGCCGTTGGAATATATTACAGGGTGTTTGAGAGCATGGGTTGGAATCAACTTTGGTTGAAAACACTATATCATATAAGTGTTTTACATTATAGTACACTTTTTCTTAATATTACAGCATGTGAAAATTTTATATTATAACAGCTAAAAGTTTAGTTCTAACTCATATTGTCAAATACTCTTATTAGTTTTAACTAATGTTACCAAACTAGGCGATAATCATTGAACCCAACAAAACAAATAAACTCTAGCATAGTCATCCAATCATCAGCCCAACTCAAAGAAAACCGAAACTATTCGTGGGGTTTCAAATTAATATAATATAATTACGCAAGGAAACTAGGATGATTTAAGCTGGTAATAATTCAATTGGCACATCGATAAGTCTTAAAGGCCATAATGAGAAGTCGTATAAGGTTTACTTGAAGGGACCAACCTCTTCTTCCCACTCATTATAACAAGAGTAATAGCTAGGGGCGGAGCTACTAACAAAAATGGGCAGGCAACCAACCCCACCACTTGAACTTTTTGTTTTCTTTTAATTTTGTATATGAAGTTTTATAAATTTTGTAGTTTACCTTTTTAATTGTCAAAATTCATAAATTCAATCACATTCCGTCCTGTCCCCTCTCTAGTTTTTCTGGCTTCGGTCATGGTAATAACAACGGGGCATTAGGGCCCACAGCCAACTATTTCTTTGTCATGGGGATTAACAAACAAAAGTGGTATTTTTGTTATTGCTGCTTATTTTGTTTCATCTCGTCGACGATACAACGACACGAGATTCCTGTCCTTGCTACATTTTGTCTGCCCTTTTCAGCTGTGCTTCAAGAAACTTTTCTTTGAAAACCATACACAAGAAAATTATGGTAAACCAAAAAAAAAAGTCAGTTCACGAAGTTCTTTGCCAAAAAAAAAATTATAAATTTGACTTAATTTTACTTTTGATCTTCGAATTATAAATCACATCCATTTTTGCCCCCGAGATTTAAAATGATACTATTATTATTGTTAGTTTAAGTCCTCATTAAGTCCAATTTCCATCGGGTAATTCTAGGTTAGAAAACTTATATTTAAGTTTTGGTATGCATTAGATATTACAGCATGGGTTTTCGTGTTAAATGCTAGGATTTTCGTCTCTATTTAAGGATTTTGACCTTTTTCTTTCTTTTACTCATCCCAAATTCAAAATGTCTCCTCCAAAACATAGTTGTGGTGTGTTTTGATATGGTTTTTTGATGTAAAGAGTGATTTATGCTTCAGCCTTTAGAGGCATCTCGGGACAGACCTTTGATCAATTTTTATTCTAAACAGTAAATGATAATATCCACTAGAATATAATATTAACCAATTACCTTAAAAGTTATATTCTAGAGCAAAGAAAAGGAAAATTCCTCGTACAATTTCTTGCTTTGGACATGTAGTAATTTAAGAAATGACACCTGAAAGACTTGTTAAAGGAGTAATTGAGTGTACAGGGCACGTAGGTGGGGAGTAATTTTGCTGGTCATTCTAATTATATCTGAGCATTAAGTTCTAATTACCATTTTATTATTATTTTTTTAATTTATATAATAGTAAAGAGATTAGTCAATTGTTAGTTAACAAGGAACTAATAGAAACATCTTTATAAATTCTTGAACTTCAAAAAAACTTCAAAAAATCCTCATCGCTTTGTTGAAATTTTTATCATACTTTATGATCTCATTAAAATCGAGATTAGTCTTATACTCATAACTTTTTTCTCACCATTTATGATTTTATATTTTATTGTTAAACTGCTATTATATAGGAATTCTGTATAATTATCATGAATTAGAATTTTTTTTTGTCAATCAATCTCAATTTAAACATTCTAATTGAGATTCTTATAAAAGTCATTAGTTTAACTTATACATAGAGTTATTGAATTATAAAAGCTTAGTTTAACATATCCAATAATTATTTAATTATCCAAGCGTACTATCATAACATTCATTTTGTTATATGTTTCATACATAAAGTACATAAAATTATGCATTTATATTATTATTTATTTCTAAAGTCTTAGAGCTATTAAGACTTTTAAATTACGTGTTAATTGAGAAAATTCATAATCATTAATTGTGATTAAGTTGCGATTTAAACTTGTAAATTTTCTAGTCGTTGCAAAAAATTTCTAGTCATGAATTGAATTCTTACAGAAATTTTGTCTTTATTTCTAAACTTATACTTTCTCATGTACTTAATGGAATGGTTATTGAAAAATCCTTAACTAATCATACTTATTAATTTTTAGATTTTTTTCTGGACATTACAGAACAAATTAGAGAGTGTGTTAGTTAGAAAAATAGTTAAAAGGATGGCATGAAAAAACTTTTAAAAGAAATATTTTAGGAAAAAATTGTCATGGTGGGCCAATTAGAAAACCACCAACATATTTTAATAGGGGCAAGAAAGAGAAAAATTATTTCAAATAAGCATATAGAAAAAGAAATTGCAAAATAAATAGGAATACATATAAAAGAAGTTATTTTAACAGGGACAAATTGATAGAACAATCAAGAAGTAAAAGGAAACAATGAAAATGCCGAAAAAAAAATCCGCATGATAAAGAAAAAAAACAAACTGGAAGCTCTCCTTTGAGACGAATGAAATATTTAAACGAAAACATATTTAAAAGAAACTTATTTAAAAGAAATTATCACATAATAATGAGGATAAAGTAAAAGGAAAACGTATTTGAAATAAGATTGTAAAAAAAAAAAAAAAGAAGCAAAAGAAGTAAAAAAAGATAGAAGGTTAAAGTATTTGAAATGACGATGATGACGGTGGTATGGTGGTGATGATAATAATGATGAAAACTATGAAAGAAGGGGAAGTATAATATCTAATCAGATGCCCTTGAGTCTATTCACTATAGGTGAAAAATTTATACATGTAACACAAGATAAAGATCATGGTTGTGGGCATCAAGTAAGGGTATTAGGACAATTATAAAGTAACATAGAAAAAGATAGGGTGCAAATTAGATGAGTCAAACTAATAAAAATTCTATTGCCTTGAGTTTTGACGCCATGAGTTTTCGAATTAATAAAAAGTCTTATGGTTATAACATTCTTTAAAGTTTTCAAATGAGAATGAGTTCAGAAGTACAAAACTAAGATACTTTTTTTATATACCTATGCATCCTCCGCCATAAATTAATAATTGAGATGTCCTTACAACTCCATGAGACTACTAATTAAGTTTATCTAATTTATGGATTAACAGTAGAAAAAGATCAAGAAATATACATGTGACACATTTAAAACTATTCAAGGGTAATATCCTAGCAGATGTATTATTTAAGTCAAGATTAAAATCTACATAATGCTTTCTAACCAGCTACAAAGTTCTTTTGGTACTATAGATACCTAAAGTTTGTGTATACTTTACTATGTTTGGTGGTAGTTTTTATGTACTCTATTATATGATTGTATCTTATTTGAAATGAGTATGAAAATAATATTAGAAACATAATCAATATATAATGATGGTATCCTTTTATACAAAGCAATATAATTCTCATATTAGATTAATATTATATTAACATGTTATGAACTTGGTTCAATTAAGTAATATTGATTATTCTAAAATGTTTGACAAGTATAGTTATAACTAACTTTTTGGTTACCAAATAGTATAAAGCTCTCAAATGTTACAATAAAAAAACAAAAAAGTTGTTACAATATAAAACTCTTACATGCTATAGTGTTTTAAACTAAAAAGTTAATTTTAATCATACTTGTCAAATACCTTATTAAGCATTGTATAAAGTTGTAAGAAAAAATTACAAGTTTTTCTCATGATATCTATTTTTTTTTTCATATTTGTCGATATTGCCAATAATAACGACATTATCCGTAAATCAAAACCTTCATAACCTCGACGACATTGATATTTTAGTCCTTGTTGGTGACGAAATACAACGAAACCATAAGCACCCTAGAGATTTTTATATATGTTTAAGATTAAAGATAAAGATTAAAGATGATCAATGATTAATATGTCCTTAGGCTAACAATCAGATTCATATGTTCTCCAAACCACCCTTTTAGCCCCCAAAAGAAAAAATACTAGTATAGATGTACGTGTAGGGGTGGAGTTGCACACAGACAAAAATGGGCAGCTGTCTCTTAAAACAATTTTTCTTTCAATATTGTATACAAAATTTTATAAAAATTATATTAAGCATCCCTTAAAATTATATTCCCTAAAGTTTTATATCTCCTTTGCTTAATTTTTCTTGATAATTCCACCCCTTGAGTAATTTTCTGGCTTTGAGAAAGCAACTGCAAATTGCATAAAAAATTTCCATACCAAAATGGATATGGCTCAAACTCATCCTTGTGGCTTATCACTCAATCCTCAATGTTTCGAAGAGGGATCTTCTGTAGACCAGCTGTTGCTAGTTCCTGCATCGTTGTCAAGACCTCTCTTGTACATAATCCCCCCGTCGTCCTCGCGAATTATGTCTTCATCATCATGCAGAATCCAATCTTCCACGTCGTCCTCTTCGTTCTGAATCATTTTGTCTTCAACATCTTCTTCACGGTGAAAGAATCTCCCAATTCTAAACTGAACTGAACTTTGTCACCGGCACGAAAGTAGACTCCATTATTTGGAAGGTAAAACAACCGGACATGGTTTCCACGAATAGGAGAAGAACACAAGAGGTTATGACATTATTATATTGGAAAATGTGTTACCCTTGGTATAATTCTCACTGAAAAACTTAAATATTGAAACAAAGATGCCTCAGGCTTAGAAGTATACGAGTAGACAAAGCATACTTGAAGTAGAAGAGAATTTCACGATATCTTCATTAGAAAGAACTGGATGTTTTAATGTTGTCAGCATCTTATCCAATTCCGGGACGTTGACAAGTTTATGGCAATTAGTAAGCACAAAGTAACAAAAGTGTGGCGTTTCGGACATGTTGAGCATCCTCCCCAATGCAGTACAGTTTTGGGCGAAAAGACCGAACAAACTTGCTGGTAAATCTGGAATTGATTGAAGCATTGTGCAGTTATCCAAACAAAGAACAAAAAGCTTGGAAAGGCCGCTAAGACACGATGGTGGGATACGAAAACTGTTGTTCTATAGATCTAATCTCACTAGAGAAAGTAGACTTCCCAGGCCTTCAGGAATTCTATCATCTGTCAAATTGCAGTCCCTAAGGCGTAATGTCGCTAGAGAATTCAAGCCTTGTAAGGAAGGTAAAAGCAAACTCCCCAAATTCGCACTCCGAGGCATTAACCAAGGCCAGAATGTTGAGTTAATGTCTTAGATGATGGAGACCCTTTCAAGCCACATAGGGATAAGTGCTTTGTTGTAACGATTTGCAGAACAAACCAAAAGTAACGAACACAAGCAAGAAAGGAAAGAATCAAGAAGACCGAAAGTTTACTAAGGTTCAGACTAAAGTCCTACGTCCTCGTTGAGCTCTCTCACGAAGAAAGCTCTTTCACTATCAGAGATTTGTTACGCCCTCACAACTCAATAATCAATTTAGAGCATACCCCAAGAACTTAATACAGAATCAAGATTACAAAGAAGCCCTAGTGCTAATCCCAGAGAATATACCCAGAGAGAAAACACCTATGTTTTCCCTGATTTCCTCAATCTCCAAACACTCTTATCCTTCTCTATCTCTCAAGAAATCTCTCTCTTGAATTCGCTCACGGTTCTTTTTCTTTCTCTATAGCAAGTTGTCTTTTTTAGAAACATCTATCACCTAACCTCCCTAACACATGCAACATATATATATAAATGAAATGTAAACGATGACCAGGACGGTGAGAACGACACGTTACTTCTGGTGTAACTAACCTCTGCTTATTGTCGTATGAGTGGAATTATACCAACATGCTTCGGTTCTTTTAATTGTACTATGGAAAAGGGTACTTCTCTTATTTTAGTGTTGTCTCAAGAAGAGTTCGTAAGGAAACCATTTCCCCTCTATCTTCATCCATGTTTTCAAATCATGAACACCCAGAAAGAATAGGAGTTTCAAGTGATTTTAAATTGTAGAAATGTTTTGGAAGGTTCTTAAGGATCTTGCAGCCTTCCAAATCTACCAAAACAAGTCTATCATGCTGTCCAATTGAATGGTTAATCTCGTACAAGCTCTTACAGTCCTTTCAATATAAGTTTCGTAAGACTGGAGAGCTTTGAAAAATCAGGGTAACTCTGGTTAATTAGTGGGAATGGCTGAGATTAAGGATCTTCAACTTCTCAAGCAAATATAGAAAAAAGGCAAATATCATCATGAGCTGGTCAAAATAATTAACATATTGTTTAGGGACTAAAAAAGGCTATCACCACGAGCGATAACCTCACGAACAAAGTGATAACGAACATCGATGTGCTTAGTTCTCTCATGAAACATCTGATCTTTAGTGAAAAAAATAACACTCTGACTATCACAAAACACCGTAGTAATCTGCAAGTCTTCACTGAGCTCACCAAATAGCCCCTTCAACCAAATAGCTTCCTTACAAGCTTCAGTGATCGCCATATATTCTGCCTCAGTAGTAGACAAAGCCACTGTAGTCTGTAAAGTAGCCTTCCAGCTAATGGCACAGCCACCAATGGTAAACACATATCCTGTAAGCGATTTCCTCTTATCAAGATCTCCAGCAAAATCAGAGTCAACATATCCAATAACTCTATCTCTAGTCCTTCCAAATTGCAAACAAATATTAGTAGTACCACGCAAGTACCTGAGTATCCACTGA
>CAMOHE010050036.1:0-47487 GCA_946598075.1 Artocarpus hirsutus | reverse complement strand
TAAGAAATTTATGTATTTTGTTAAGTTACGAAATTAAGTTTTAAGAAATGATTATTATATCTTTCAAAGTTACACGTTGAGAATTCTTTATCTTTAAGAATTCATATGTTATTAAGTTTTAGAAAAACAGTTATTATTCCTTCTAAGGTTTAATGCCAAGGATTCGATAACAAGAATCCATTTAAGAAAAAAAAAAATTTATCCTGAAATTTGTACTTTATTATTAAGTATGTTTAAGTTTAAGACCAAGTTAAGTTAAGTGACGGCCACGTAGGGAGGGTCGTCACACCTTTTTTCTTACAATAGTTGCAGATTTTGTCCTTGTTCCAGGACTTCGATCTGCCCCTCACATCAGCACCAAAACTAGAACCCCTTTCCTGAGTCCTACCACGAACAACAAGGCCTTCTCCCTGAGCCGTAGGTTCAGTCACAAGTTGCTTCATGTTTTCTTTAGATAGCAAGGCATCATAAACTTCGTCTAGAGTAAGTGTATCCCATCCATACAAAATTGTATCTCTAAATGTTGCATATGATGAGGGCAGCAAACACAGTAGGATTAACCCTAATTCTTCTTCCTTGTACTTCATCCATGGCCTCTAAATCGGAGACAATCTCTTTAAAAATGGTTAAGTGTTCTTCAAGAGACGCACCTTCAACCATCTTGTGTAGATGCAAACGCTGCTTCAGATGCATCTTACTGGTGAGACTTTTTGTTATGCACAATTGCTCCAACTTCAACCATAATGCAGCAGCGATCTTCTCCTTCAAAACATCTTGCAAAATTCTATTCGACAGATGAAGTTGAATCTGGGTTAAAGCCTTCTGATCCTTACGTTGTTTCTCCTCCGTTGTCCACGATGAGGGCATCTTTTCAAACCCTAACAATGCTTCTTTCAAATCCATCTACGCCAGCACAGCCCGCATCTTAACCTGCCAAAGACTAAACCTGGTGTCGCGATCCAAAAGTGGAATGTCGTACTTCATTGTTGCCATCGTCGAAATCAAAGCCTCGCTGTAATACCACTTGTTGCGAAATCAATGCGATAGAAACAAAGAATAAAAACACACAGAATTTACGTGGAAACCCAAAACAAAAAAAAACCACGGGCAGAGGAGAAGAAAATCACTAAACTCGTAAAGATTACAGTGGAGGCGTTAGGGAGGCTTAAAATTCGATAAAAACAAGCCCTAACACAATACATCATATAAATAGGTATAGGCAAAACCCTATGGGCCAAAAATATAACTAACCGGCCCAACAATGACGGTCCGTACCGCAGGGGCTCCGCCTCCGCACCCCCAACGAGATCAGTGGTGGGCTACGGGCCCGATCCCTCCGCTACCACCATAGATCTCATGAAAAATCCCACTTTTGTTTTTCACTACCATTTGTCGCACCACGAGCTTTTCGGATTGGGTCAAATTAAATTCAGGTCACCATACTCTAACAATAAGCTTGTTGTCCCTACTGATGGTAAGGAGGCATCTTTGAAGGAGGATGCTAAGTCCTATTTCTGCGTAAAGATCACATCCATCCAAGATCTATAGAACATAGTCTTTGTCCATTCTGATGAAAAAACAAGAAATGTCAAGAAATATGTTAGAAATTAAAGCAATAAGCAACAAGAAATAGAGAGAAATATGCACATAAGATTTTACGTGAAAAAACCTTAATGAGGGTGAAAAAAACTACAGACAAAGAAGAAGCAATTTACTTATCACAAAACGAATATTACAACGGTGTTTAAAGTGCTCAAATACAGAAATTCACTCACTCAATCACTTACAAACTTACAAGATTGAGTTTTTTGTATCACCCTCAATACTATAATCTCTATGTTATCTCTATTATTTGTGACTACTGTAAACAATGGAGAATAAAAAGTGTATATATATATGTGTAGACTCAAACCCTAGCTCAAAATAATCCAAAAAACGCTTAAAAACGCGGAATTTATGTTCGGACAAGGTCGGAGCGCCGCGGCATTCGTTTACCAACTTGTAGCGCAACAGCGCTGCTTTCAAACACCGTAGCCCTGTCTTTCTGCCAAGTGTGGTTTTGGGTCACCACAATAACAAAATATATCCTTTATTTTATCGCCATCCAAGCCATCGAAACTTATGCGAAGCTTTTTCTTAATCTCATTATTAGGAATCCTTTGTAGTTTCTCTAATGCACTTAGCCATTGTTCTTTGCTCCTCCAAAAACGGAAAGAACCCAAAACCTCAAGAGCTAGCGGAAGACCACTACAATAAGCAACTATAATCCTTGAAAGTCCAATATATTTTCATCAGTGTCACTTTTTTGAAGGCATGCCAACTGAATAGCCCGAGAGATTCGGTGTCATTCATTTCTTTGGCCTCATATATGGAATCCGCTTCAAGCACTTCTAACAATTGCCTATCTCTTGTTGTTACAATAATTCTACATCCTGGACCAAACCAATTACGACTTCTAGCAATTGCATTAAGCTGGTCAATGTGTTCGACATCATCGACGATGATGATGAGTACCCTTCTATTACAAAGTCTTTGTTTTATGACCATTATTCCTCTATCAATACTACCTACCTTTACTTCACTCTTTAAGATATCACAAAGAAGTTGTTCTTGCACATGAACCTTGCCATTTGGTTGAACATTCCAAGTCTCTCGAACATCTGCAAGAAAACTTTTTCCTTCAAAACTATAAAAAAAATTTGTTATATATGGATTTCGCAACAGTTGTCTTTCCAATTCCACCAAGTCCCCAGATCCCTACAGCACGAACTTCATCATCAAATCCGACACCTAACGATGAGCTAATACCCCGCACACCAAAAGCTATTCCGACCGGGTAGAGGGCTACAAATAGGTGAGTGCTCTTCACTTGCGTTAAAACCTTTTCAACAATTTGCTATGAACTTGGCCTCATGCCTGCAAAATTAACATGTTCAAATCAGATCCCATTCCAGTGTAGACAAATGAACAAAATGAGTCACTCGGTGACTGGTAATGCTCCTGGAAATGATAGAACAGGTTTAGGCCATTAATTGTACCCCGTGATCTAAAATTTTAATTGGTCTATACAACGAAAGACAATTTCCTAATATTGTGTGTGTGAGAGAAACAGTCTTTTTTTTTTTTTAATAATTGAAATGTACTATCCCATTCCCTCTTTGATTTATATTTATTGTTTTTCATGTAAGGTGTTACATTTGGGCACTATGGAGGAACGTACACACACCACAAGCAATATTTTCCAAGGAATTGAAGTTTATCATTTCTGTTATACTTATAAGCAAGGCTTAGGGGTTAAAAAGAAAAAAGAAGGCATACCAGGAGGGCTTTTAGCCTCTTAGCTACGCGAGTACGTAATTTAGCAAAATCTCAATTTCCGTCGCTAGAACTTGTAGAAATAGCCACTTTTATTAAGATTTTTGTAGCTTGAGAGATGCTTGCACATAATTTAGTGGTAAAAACTGAATTATCTCTCTGATTCAAGAGGGAAGATTAATGAACGAAATAAATCCAATAAACGTGTCAAAAATGTGAAGTTCTAAAAGGAGAAGAATGATTAGTCAACTAAATTCGGACTGTTAATTCAAATTCTACGAGAGACAACATTGTAACAAAATCAGTCCAAACTCTTTTTTTTTTTTTTTTTGGAACCGAAGTAACTACCAAAAGCCCAATAAAAAGTTAGCAACTATTTTAAGTACCCCTTAGCAGTGCTTCTCAGATCCCACCCAGACAGATTTCCAGCTTCCATGAGAGCTTCCCTCCAGCTCTTCACGTTACTTTTATTATCTATGAACCTCCATTCATGTCTTTCAAAAGCTTCCGCAAAACTACCCTTTTACTTCCGAACGTCTGCGGGATCAACGTCGTAGGATATAGGCAAAACCAACCGGTGGACGTTTGTACGGCATATGATGATTTCGACCAGCTCCTCTAAACACCAACTGGAATCCTCATATAATTACCTCCTGGAGAGAACGATGATGGAGATCCTGGACCCGTGGATTGCTTGCATAAGCTCCTTGCTAATGTTCTCTCCTCTTGTAAGTTGATCGTCGTCGATGAAAGTGTTGATTCCGGCATCCATCAAGGCCTTGTAGAGATGACCGGTGAAGTTCTTGCGTGCGTCTTCGCCTCTGAAACTCAAGAAAACGTCGTAAATCCAGGCTCTGGAGGACCAGTAGGACGACGACGAAGTAGAAAAGACGGGTTTGTTGTTTGTTAAGGTGGCAGCCATTGTCAAACTATAGAATGGACTGGAGAGAGAGGAGAGAGGAAAGCCTTGGAAGATCACAAAAATGTGTTTACTTCAAAAAACGTTTGGTTCGAACGGGTGTTTCCAGAGGCTTTTTTTTTAGTTCTAACAATTTCTTCAACATGTCGTCAACAGCACTATTGAATTCCAATATCTAATATAATGAAAGCTGATTAAAGTAACTTTAATCTTGTAGGCTCCTTGATCTAATTTTTTCTATCTCAAAACAATATATGTTTTCTTAAATTTAAAAGTTTTTTTTGGTAGATAAATTATCATGCATACTAAAGAAGAGGCAAATTTTATTATAGGTTATATAGTGTTTTGCGAATTTACCTTTAGCTCTCTGGTCATCTTTCCTCTTTCTTTGTGAATTAAAAAAAAAAAAGGGGAAAACAAAAGCTATCAAACATTGTAAATAACTTTTGAATACAATATTATATCACTGTACGTATATATGTCTGTTCAAATTGATTAATTTTATACCATAAACATTTCCAAATTTTTCTATAACATGAATATTCTTTGTAGCAACGTGCGGGTTTACGGTGATTTTAACAACTCTTGCTTAGAAGCCACGCAATTATTTGTAGTACGGTCGTGGGTCGTGAGAAACATTGCTATGCAGAAAAATTTTCACGCACGCACAAATAAGATTCCCTATAGTGCAGTCAAAAAGAATAAAAAGATTAAAAAAAATAGAAAAATTAAGCGAGGTGGCCATTTTAATCGTTTTTTTAAAATAAATGGCCATATTTTTTTTTAAATTAGATAAATGACCCCTCCTTATTAATTAAAAAATTAAATTGACAAAAATAACATTTACTATTATTAATCAAAACAATGTTCGCTAGTACTCTAGGTAGCCGACCTAACAGAGTGTAGCGCTGATGTTAGAGTTTCTGGTTTTTTTTTTGCGGTTTGTTATTTACGAGGCTGTTCAGTGATAAACTCGATAAATACAAATGAACTATAGCTGATTATTAATTAATGAAGGTTTTTTTGACATTTTGAATTTATAATTAATAAAGAGGGGTCATTTATTTAATTTAAAAAAAGTATGGTCGTTTATTTTAAATAGGTTTTTAAAATTCCATTTGTCTCTATATTGGGGGGACACGTACGAAAGGAGCAGTGGAAGGACTAGTTTCTCTTCATGAATCGATTAGTTGTATATTTTCGAAAATTGATGTTTGGGACAGTTTGGTTTTGTTGAAATTAGTTTTGTAAAGATTTTATACACATTGTGATGTGCTATGTAGAATGTGATTTGGTTGTTTTTGATAAATATCTTAAAAATTGTTCTTTTGATCGTAAATAAATTGATGATAGACAACCATTTTAAAGATGGCGACAACTTTTAAGGGAAGGTGATCTTTTTTTTTTCTCTCTCTGTTTGTATTATAACTTCTTTTTTTTTTATAATGGTATTTTTTATTATAACTTGTTTTCCATTATTTAGTTTTCCTTCATAGTATAGAATTATTTGAAATTATGTAGTTCATCTTTATGTTGAACTCTTAGAAATGAGAAAAAAAAGTGAAATTTGCCCTTATTGTCCTTGTTATTCCAATGAAATCCTGCAAACGAGGATGCCCTGATGAATACTTTCACTGATTTGTGGAGTTCTGGACGAGGAGTTCAAATCCTACGCCTTGAAGACAATTTATTTTGGGCTCAATTCCAATGCTGATGCAAAAGACATTACTATAACCAACAATAAGAAGATGATGCTACTCTCTCCATAAGAATAGTTTTCAAAAGACTTCGGAAGCTAGAAAAGATGAAGAATCCAATACTGCCTCTGCAAACAATCTTAAGCGCGCGGGCTCTATGTTTCGATCTCCGTCCTCTAAAGATTCCAAACGTTCTAAGAAGTTCTAAGAAGACTCAAGTACTGCACATTTTGTCCGATATAGACATGGGCATGAATATTATCGGTTGGAATGCACGGGGTTTGGGGAACCGAGTGCATTCCATGATCTCTCTACGTTGGTCAAACAACAAAAACACCATGTTTCAGTTATTATGGAGACTAGATTATTTAAGGGTCTTGTTTCAAAATTTCGGTCTATTTTACGTTTTGAGTATGGGTTAGAAGTAGCTTTAAGTGGTGGTTTAATGTTGCTTTGGAAGGAGTCTGTAAATGTGTCTGTATTGTCTTACTCTATCAATCATATTGACCCTTTTTTAGTGTGTGATTCTTTTGTAAATTTCCATTTTACTGGTTTTTATGGAGAACCATCAGCTTCAAAACGTTCTCTATCATGGACTCTTATCAAAAGACTTAACGATGTGGCCCCAACTTTTCCTTGGATCATTATGGGTGATCTCAACGAAATTCTATCCCCACACAACAAACAAGGTGGTGCATTAGACCTAAAAGACAAATGGACAATCTCCGAAACTGTCATGAAAACTGTTCTCTTCTCTTGCTCCTGTAGAATTCACAGGTGATTTTTTCACTTGGGAAAATAAAAGTTCGGATGATGCTAATGTCAAAGAACGCCTAGATTGAGTTATGGCTAACTCTTACCGGCAGGCAATTTTTCCCAACACTGCTGTCCATCACATTGAGTGCTACAAATCTGATCATCGCGCTTTGAAGTTATCATTAAATGATCCAAATAAACTACAAGCACCAGTCAGAACAACTTTTCGTTTCAGATTTGAAGCTTTTTGGTTGGAAGAAAATGCATATGTCGATATCATCAGCCACAATTGGAGTAATACTGTCACAATCAACCCAGTCCATGACCTGTTGCAGAACTTTAATTCCTGTCAAGTAGCACTTTCTTTGTCGAATTCTTCAAATTTTGCTGGTTTACCTCGGTCAATTAAAGTTGCTCAATTAAAACTACATACTATGAATAGCTCAAATGACATATCCAAGGTGCATTATTAAATCTCTCAGAGCAGGGAAAAAAAGTAGACTTGTTGCACAAGGAGGAATTATATTGGCACCAACGTGCTCGGACGTCATGGTCAAAAGCGGGAGATCTCAATACCAAATTTTTTCACTCAAAGGCAAATGGGAGAGCAAAGACAAACAGAATATCCTCTTCACAAATCTCAGGAGGTGACAAGTTGGCATGGGTCATATCTGACTATTTTCAACAACTTTTCACCACAACTCATCCTTCACAAGAAGCTCTTGATCGTGTGACCTCCACAATCCAGTCTACCATATCTGCTGATAGCAATATGACTTTATCTCAACCTTTGAAGCTCTCAAGACAATGGGACCTGACAAAAGTCATGGGGCAGATGGTTTTTCTGCGATGTTCTTTCAGCAGACTTGGAATATCGTTGGTGAAAAAGTCACAGCTGCTGTTTTTCATCTCTTAAACAATCCAGATGACTTGAAGTTGGTTAATTCCACACTCGTCACACTAATTCCAAAAAATCAAAAAACCCTCCATGGTGAGTCACTACCGTCCTATTAGCTTATGCAATGTCATTTATAAGCTCGTTGCTAAAGTGATGGTCCTCCGATTGAAGAGTATTCTCCGTGAAGTCATTGTTGAAAATCAGAGTGCTTTTCTGTCAGATCGCCTTATTACTGATAATGTTTTGATAGCATTCGAGATGATTCATGATATCAAAAACAGGAAAAGAGGTAAGGAAGGGGCAGCTTGTATGAAGTTAGATATGTCAAAGGCTTTTGACAGAGTTGAGTGGAGCTGTATTGAACAGGTCATGCTAAAAACGGGTTTTAAAACTAAATGGATCCATTTAACAATGGGTTGCCTAAAATCTGTGTCACTCTTTTTAGGTAAATGGTGTTCCAAAAGGTCAGGTCCTACCCCAACGTGGAATTAGGCAAGGAGATCCGCTCTCTCCCTACATATTTTTGATTTGTGCACAAGGTCTTTCATCATTATTGACGGATGCTCGATCGGCCCTGAGTCTTTCACATTTGTTTTTGGCAGATGACAGCTTTACTTTTTTGTAAAGCTACTGCTTCATCTTGCCATGCTTTGAAGTATATTTTTGAAGATTATGAAGCAGCCTCAGGACAAAAGAATAATTTCCAGAAGTGGGCACTTTCTTTTTCACCAAATACGCCAAGGGCCATCCAGGATCTCTTTATATGGAAGTTCGTGAATGTCATAAACGATATATTAGCTTACCAACATTCTCAGCAAGGAAAAAGTCCTACATCTTTGATAATATCCTAACAAGATATGGGGTAAGCTCTCAGCTTGGCAAGAGAAATTTTTCTCAATACGTGGCAAAGAAATTCTATTGAAGGCTGTTGTACAATCTATTCCCACTTTTGCCATGAGTTGTTTCAAACTACCACAGCAACTTTGTAATAAAATTCAGTCCTTGATGGCCAAATTTTGGTGGGGTTTTTCAGATAAAGGTCAGAAAATCTATTGGCTTAGTTGGAAAACTTCGTGTCACTCAAAAC
The DNA here is from genome assembly GCA_946598075.1 of Artocarpus hirsutus. Lineage (NCBI taxonomy): Eukaryota > Viridiplantae > Streptophyta > Magnoliopsida > Rosales > Moraceae > Artocarpus > Artocarpus hirsutus. Next base: position 38,815 of record CAMOHE010050036.1, on the reverse strand, counting down.
ATGAAGGAGCATTGGGCTTTAGATCTTTTGAAAATTTTAATCAAGCTATGCTAGCCAAACAAGCTTGGAGAATGCTTCATTATCCTAACTCTCCACTGTGCAGAATTTTTAACGCTAAATACTTTCCACTTGAAGGATTTTCTGAAGCAAGGCTTGATGCTAGAACCTGTTATGTGTGGAGAAGTATAAAATGGGGTAGTGAACTTCTTTTCAAAGTTACTCTTTGGGCTGTTGGAAATGGACAAAGTATTAGGTGTTTCAACGATCCCTGGATTCCAAACTGTCATCTTCTCAAACCAAAGTTGTGTGAATTTTCAGATACTTTACTTACTGTCAACGACTTGTTTGCTGATTGTGGTACATGGTGTTAGAGTATAGTTATTCGATTTCAGTTTGACCCGACCTAAAAAGCTCGCGGTACGATGAATTGTGATGAAAAACAAAAGCGACATTTTTCATGATTTCTATGATGGTAGTGGAGAGATTGGGTCGATAAGCCCGATCCCTTAGCCCACTACTGATCTCACCGGGGGTGTGGGGGCGGCGGAGCCCCCGCGGTACGGACCGTTATTGTTGAGCAGTTTAGTTTATGTTTTTGGGCCCATAAGGCTTTGCCTATACTATATATATAATGTATTGCGTTAGGGCTTGATAATTAGCGAATTTTGAGCCTCTCTAGCGTCTCTATTGTAATCTTTTCGAATTTAGTGATTTTCTTCTCCTCTGTCCATGGTTTTTTCCTGTTTTGGGTTTCTACGTAAATTCTCTGTGCGCTTTTCTTCTTTGTTTCTATAACATTAATTTCGTAACACATGGAAAATTGCCTAATTGGCAATAATTTCCATGAAGATTATGCCGTCAAAATTCTATCCACACCACTATGCCCTTCTCAAGTATCTGATCGGCTTATATGGCATCACGCCAACAACAGTCTGTATGCTGTCAAGTCAGGTTATATGCTGGCTGATTCTTTGGAAGGGAGATCCTCGTCATCTAATTCCTCTGATATGCACACCTGCTGGAAGCAATATTGGGCTTTAAACCTTCCTAATAACATTAAAATTTTTACCCAGAAAGCGTATCACAATGCATTACCTGTAGCTGTCGGTTTTTTCAGAAGAAATGTCATTAGTTCCGCAAGATGTGCTTTATGTTCTTCGGCTTGGGAGTCAGTTGGCCCTGCTCTATTTCACTGCTGCCAAGCTAAACGTGTTTGGAAGGCTACAAAACTTCAAATAAATTTTAGACCTTATTATTCTATGGAGTTCAGAGATAAAGGAGAAAGAATGGTTTTGTTGTCTTCTATGGAGCATCTGGGATCAAAGAAATAGATTCTTTCATCGATTGAAGACTAAACCACCAGACTTTGTGGCGAATTGGGGCGACCATTAGCTTGACAATTTCCACCGTGCTAGATGCCACTCCTCACCACCTGCAAACGTGACTAATACTAGAGTAAAAGTCATGAACTGGAAACCACCACCTGAACATCAGTATAAAATTAATGTTGATGCGGTTCTCTCAACTGATTCACAACAAGTGGGCATTGGAGCAATTATAAGAGATTCTGCAGGTCAAGTTATAGCCCTGGCTAGGAAGATTACGGCTGTGCTAAGTCCACGAGATGCTGAAGCAAAAGCAATCTTGTACTGTCACGCCTTGGAGTACGGTAGGTGACGTGGTAGGTTGATTAAGTTAATTAAGAAAAAAATTGAATAAAAATATAAGTTTAAGAATTTAATTAATTATGAAAAACGTGATAATTTAAAATCCTTTTTAAACAAACATTTATAATAATTTAACAAATAAGATAGAAATAAAATAAAATGAAATAAAACATTAAAGAGGACAAGGAGGGTACGTGTTGGGTCCCACCAGCCCACAACGTATGCACACACATACTATCGACAATCAATTATTACACTTAAAGTCCAATTATGAGAAATAAAATTTAAATGATACATGCCTTGAATTACCACGGCTACTAACTTACTTTAAAATCCTCTATTACTCGTGAGTCCGAGCAATGGGCTCTCCGTCGGTCTTAAGCTGAATTCCACCTAGAGGGAGAAATATTTGAAAAAAAGTAAAAAGTACGTGAAAGGCTTAGTAGGACTAAGGTTTAAAAACAGTTAATTAATTTAAATACGAAATTTACCTTTTAAAGAAATAAATAGAACAAAGTTTAATAAATCAATAAATAAATAAATATTTAATTAATTAAAAAAATGAATAAATAATTGAATAAATTTATTTAAACAAGTCTTAACAAAAATGTTCGTCCAGAAAGTACATTTACATTCTTTTCTAGGTAAACTATGATAATTACCACCGAAGTGGCCCAGCTAAGTTTCTGGACCTGCCTCCAAGGTCGCGCGCTACACGACCCGATCTCTGATATGGTATTATGCCCGCATATATATATATATATATATATTTCTATTATTATTTAAAACCCACTTGTCAAGTGTTCTTAATTACATTCATTATTCGATTCATTATGAGCATGCATTCTCTGACAATTAATAAAAATTTGTTAAGAGATTTATCTAAACCATTCCTTGGAATTCGTTTTAAAGAAATCATTTCAAAAGAAATTACCTTGAAGGAAATCATTTTATAAAAGATCATTTCGAAAGAAATTATGTTGTGGCTAAAAGCCCCTTTTTGAAAATATTTAAAACGTTATATCATTTATTGAAAACATTTTGGTAGAATTCCTTTTAAGATCAAAATCTTTTAAGGACAAGGTTATCAAGAAAGAGGAGTAGAAGTCCTCCCTCAACATTCCTGCATTGTGACTTAGCACCGCAATCCTGCTCCGCTATACGTTAGCTCCACGTAATTACGAACAACCTTAGACATAAACTAAACTCATCAATTTCTAGCTTAGGATATTCTATGTTACTCATCTACTTCATGGTGTCCTAGTGTGCCATTCAAGTCCACAAAATCATATTGGAGGTTTAAAATCTCTTTCGGGGTTCAAAACAGTAAAAATGGGTAAAAAATAACAAAATTCCATCATGCTCAGTCGGCCTGTCGGTCACCCTGATTCAACCGACCGAACTGTGCAATCCAGTCTGCCAGAAAATCAAGTCCGGTCGACCGAACTTTTTCAGGTTCGGCTTGCCGGTCGTATGAATCCGGCCTGCCGAACTCATAAATCTGGCCTGCCGAGCCCAAATCTTCATTTCAACCTGTTTTTTTTAGTTCTCAAGCATAGAAAACATCTATAGATGATAGAAAAACATTATAAAACACTTTTGGACTATTTTAAACAAGATTTGTACAAAAATTTTGAATAAATCCGAAAATAATGAAAAATAAAGAAAAATGAAAAATATTGATTTAAATCTATTTTTTATCAAACAAAGCTTAGATTTTAATTATTTTAAGTTCCTTTAACTTAAATTAGATTTAATTATTTTAAGTTCCTTTAACTTAGATTAAAGGTTTTCAAAGCTTAAATGAACTTAAATTTCAAAATACAAGAAAAATTGAAAAATTAAAAAAGTTTTAAAATTTGAAAACTAACCTTGATTTTAAGCCTTGAATCGTGTTTTTGGTCGTTCAATCGAGTCCCCGAGCTTCCAATCTACTGAACACCAAAGCTTGGCTTGATTTTTGATTTAAAATTTTAAGAAAAGAAGAGAGAGAATGGGAGGCAGGGAAAAGAGGGAGAGAGAGAGAAGTGAGAGAGAAAGAGAGAGAAAGAGAATGTGTGAGAGAGTGAGGGATGAGGAGAGAGAGAGAGTTTAAATAGAGGAGAGTAAAACTACCACGAGAAAGCTGTGTGCGATACATAGTTTTCAAACGGGATGTATTTGGTTTTTAATAAATAGTTTTGTTCCAAAAATTCAGAATAACAAATAAAAATGATCAAATTAATTTAAAAGTCAAATATCAAGACATCATTATAAAATATTTAGATTAGGCTCAAATTATAATTTGGTACATTAACCCACCATTTTACGTACTAAAACCACTTAATTAATTTTCGAGGCGTTATATGAATAGTTTAGAATGGGCCAAAGATGTTAGTCTCTACCTTCATACTTTGGAATCAGATGCTTCATCACTCATCCATGCTCTTGAGCATAATGTTTTATATAATAATGAATTTGGAAATTTGTTGTTGAATGTATCTAGTTTATCGTCTTTTTTTCTCGGTGTAAATTTTGCTCATGTATGTAGACACGCTAATCAAGCGGCTCGCAGTCTAGTAAAATATTCCCTGTGGATAGATAATGAACTTGTTTGATTGGAGGAAATTTCACCTCCAATTGAATCTGTTGTTGTACAGGATTCTCGATTCTAATTAATAAGAGATTCACTTTTCAGAAAACATTTTTACACTATAATAATGCTTCTACATGCACTTTGGATTTAGATATGTTTTTATGTTTCTAGTTCGATAATATTAATACTTAATAGGACTTATCAAGGAAAAAAAAGAAACACAAACATGAGAACATTTTTTTTCCCTATCATTAGATTAAAGTCAAAGTCAATTAGAAAGTGTGTCACGGTCAATTATTCTTTTTTTTTTTTAATCATTTACGACGCACAAAGCTAGAAAAAAAAAATTTATGCATGAAGAAGCAATTTTTGATATTTTCAAAAAAAAAAAAAAAGAAAAGGTCAAATTTGATCAATTGGATGAACATTTATAACGTGTATAACTTTTTTAAAAACTCAAGGATAGTGACGTAATAAGTTTACGTAATAAGTTTTTGGATACATTTTATAAATTCTCTCAAACTATCATTTGTGTTAATATACTCTCTCAAATTTTAAAACATATATTATGCCATTGAAGTATAATATTTCTTCAAATTCACTCTCTTAACTTTGAAAACATTATTTTCTAGATGGAATTGCTGAATTTTTCTTTAATTTAAAATTAGATATAATACTTATAAATTAATATGAGTGTTTTTTGCCTTTAACTAAACTAGATGAGTACCAAACTAGAACTACCGTATATTATGTATTTAGAGCATCTGCTCAAAAACAATAAAAAGATGAAAGAAAAGTAAACGACTATCGTAATTCAAGTTGGTTCTTTAACGCTTTTGAATAAATTGATAAATTTATTCTTTAATGAGGGCAACATAAATTATTTTGTCTAAAGACAATACATTTTAAAGTTCAAGGACGAATATAAAAAAGTATTACAGTTCATAACATATAACAGATACGTTTTAAAGTTTAGTATGTATTTTGACATAAATGATATAATTTAAGGAGAATTCGTAAAATTTATACCTAAGTTTTTCGAATATTTCGACAAAATGCGGAAGGTATAAATGTAACAAGTCCAAAAGAAAAAGGAGACTTGTGTTTCATCCTTTTGAGGCCTCAAGATAGTTTTTATTATCTTAATACATCGTAGAAAAGAATATGGGCTTGTCTATCATGGAGGGCCGGATAATTCATCGGTAGAGAATTTTCCTTGAGCCATAGGATCAAAATCTGACGGTAGACAAACATAAAAGAATATCAAACTAAAATATACCCGACCACACCAGATTTAACATGAATAAAACCAACCAAAAAAAAAAAAAAACCTTCAGTCTATTGCAAGGTGCCTAACCGGCGACTCCTCTAGTCCCCAACTTCGTCGCTGGCCGCCACGCCCATGCGGTAGCCCCCAGCTAGTGCTGCTCCTCCGTTGTCCAGGCCATCGACGCAACGGATCTACAGTGCAACCTCCAGTCGCTTGCTCAGATCACCGAGAATATGGCGAGAACAACAACAACAACCCAGAAATCAAAAATAAAACACATTGAACCCAGAAACTTAAACTAAACCATCATTTTAACAAATTAATACACATTTTAATAATTCCCCTTTAAAGATTAATACATAAATTAATCTCAAAAACAAAAATTGTTCTCAAATACAGAAATGAATACATAAATTAATCTCAAAAACCCGGCGGTGTGACGGCTTGAAGCCATGGGCCAGGAAGTACCGTGACAGCGTGAGGTCATGGAACGTGAGATCGCCGCTTTGCAGGTGGTGGGTTCACAGAGGGGAAGAGGCATGAGGCAAAGACAATGAAGGTCGGCCCGTGGTGGCGAGCCACGACAGCACATGTGCGTCACGAGCCAAACGAGGGCAACGTCCTTCGCGGGCATGCCACATGGTCGATCGAGGTAAGGTCAGCAGTAGATTGGAGGTGCAGTTCCGTACTCAAAGGAGGCAATAGTCGGTGGTTGATCGAGGGTAACAAATGTGGTCGGTGAGAGATGAAGGGGTACAGTGGCTGACGAGGAGAGAGAAAGGAACTTGTATTTCGGGTTAGATTTGATGAAGTTAGGATTAAGGTTTAAATTTATTACTGGTGCATGTGGCAGGGTTCATTAAGATCATTATATCTTAATACTCTTTTTAAGTTCGATTTTGATCTAACAGTCTTGATAAAATTCTCCACCAATGGAGAATTCTGGTGCACTCCTCCCTAGAATAAGAATATTAACCAACTTTAAAAAGTTTATTCTTTGCGCAAATAAAAGGAAAATTCATGACACCACCCGTTGCTTTTGGACAAGCAGTAATGATTCTCTAAGAAATGACTTCTGAAAGACTTGTTAAAGGATATGCTTAGGCCAGCAATCAGGTTCCTACATTCCCCGACCTCCTCTTTTTTTTTTTTTTTTTTTTTTTTTCATCGCACACACAATCAAAGATAGAGAGAGTCAAACTCAAGTTAAATATAAGCAAAACACATATACCGGCAGACAGGTTCAATACTCTTGAAAACAAAAACATAGGGTACAAACTATTTGCCCCATTGCAGTGAACCTCAAAAGATAAAAGTACAAAAGGCTTGGCATGAATACCCAAGTAGTTTATGGAACATCTCTTATTGTCGATATGAAGCAGAAGACTCACATAAAAGTAGCCAATACCAAAGACACCATTAGCATATCATACCGAAGCCAGTGCAGCAGTTTCAATTGACTCCTGCCATGTGGACAATCAAGTCAACCACACGAGAGCTGCAAGAAACACAGAGTAAGTCACATTGCTCAAGGAAACAACAATTGGATTATTGTCCTCAACAGAGGATAAATCAAAGTCAATAGAGTAGATTAAAGAAAGAAAAAGAAGATTACTGTGAAATTACCTGTAACCCCACTCGTTGTCGTACCATGAAACGAGCTTGGCAAATTTTTCATTCAGCGCAATTCCGGCCTTTGCGTCGAAAATACTTGACCTATACACAGTTAAACAATTGAACACAGGATCCCCTTGTAACTAGTTTAAAAGAAAGGACTGAAATTTATTATTTTGTAAAGGGAAAAAAAGTTGGAAAGAAAAGAGAAGTTTCTCAATCTTTAGGACCAAAGATAAAGATAAGATTTTCTAGGTAAAAGTGTTGATCAATCGACATCAAAACCAACTTTATCACGGGCATCTTGAAGAAAAGTCGGCCTTCTAAACTTGTGGCTAGGAAAATTTCATGAAACGTTAGTATGAAGGTCCATCTATACCTGCTGTCACCAACAAAGTCGGTGGAAACCACGTCCTCCTCGGTGTAACCCAAGATGCCTTTCAGTTTTCCCTCAGATTCCTCCCTGAGAACCACCAAAGCAAATGATGTCAAACAAAACCACCGCGTTAGAAACAATGATGATATACTGCAAGACTATTCTGTCATTATTCCTTACTTGATAGCAGACTTTATCTGCTCATAGGAAGCCGGCTTCTCCAGCCTTACTGTGAGGTCGACTACTGAAACATCTACGGTGGGAACACGGAAAGCCATTCCGGTCAACTTTCCGTTCAAAGACGGCAGGACTTTCCCAACAGCCTACACAATATATAATTGAAAATTAGAACTTAAAATCACAGTTAAGACGATTACATCCAAAGAAAACGTTATTATGATGACTATCCAGATTTTAGTAAACAGAACAAAAATCCAAAAAACTAGCAACGAAAAGGATCAAATCACATCATCACAACATGCTTAAGAAACTGTACCTTCGCAGCTCCAGTACTGCTAGGAATGATGTTGAATGAAGCAGCTCTTCCACCTCTCCAGTCCTTCGATGAGGGTCCGTCAACAGTTTTTTGAGTGGCTGAAACATAGAAGATTAAACAAAATGATTGAATGAAGAAATTGGCTTTTTTGGCGAAAAGACACGTCACACAATTGCAATACAGGATAATTAATAAACTACTGGAAACGAACCAGTGATTGAGTGAACAGTGGTCATCAGACCCTCGACAATTCCAAATCTATCATTAATGACCTGAAAAATTGATACAGCAACAAAAATAAGTTCATAAACCAGATAATTTCCTTGGCCAACATTTTCTTTAGCAAATTGCAAAACATACTAAAGTAAAATTAAAACCTTGGCAAGGGGGGCAAGACAGTTGGTAGTGCAACTAGCATTGGAAACAACATTAAGCTCCGGCTTGTACTCGTGTTCGTTGACACCCACAACAAACATGGGAGCGTCCTTGCTAGGAGCTGAGATGACGACCTTCTTTGCACCTCCCTGGAAGTTATTCATAAACGAAACATAACTAAACTTATGCCAGTATGACAAATACCAAAGGAGAACATCAACTAAAACAAAAGATGATTTTTTTTAAAAGCCAAACATTAATTCTAACAAATCAAATTAAATATCCAAAGTATACAAATGATTAATGGCTTCAAAACTTAAGACTTCAAGTTGTTAGACTTGGCATGTGGTAAAAAGAGGGTCGTTAAGAAAGCATATCAGACACATCATGGCAAGGAATTTGCTACAGAAATTTTCCTCTTATGTTGATATCAGCCAATAATATGAAAACACAAGGTCAACAAGGACACTAAAACAGCGTTGTATTAATTTCAAATATAATATGAAAACACATTTATCTCCGCGTTTGGCACACCATTGAACTAACATATCAGAATTGGATTAAGAACTTTATTTCTACTGTCTTTTACTGCCAAATTACCAGCTTAAACTAAAAAAACAAATGCTTCAACGTGGGTGCATTGGAAAGGATAGAAAACCATTTGGAGGGAATAAAACATTCTAAATTTCGCATTGGATAACAAGTTCCATGTGATTCAATGGGAGAAATATCGAAACTGATTAACATTGAACTAAAGAAAAAGTCTAAAAAGAGTATAAATTCTAGTAAAGCAAAAAATGGGAGACCTTCAAATGGGCAGCAGCCTTATCCTTGTCAGTGAAAACTCCGGTGGACTCCACAACGAACTCAGCTCCAGTCTCACCCCAAGGGATCTCTTCTGGGTTCCTACAAGTTGATAAAACACTCATTTTTCTCAATAATTATCCACCTAATATCCATATTTTATTATGGTAAGATAAAGAAGCACAAAAATAGTTTTTTTTTTTTTTTTGTTAAAATACCTGATGCCAAAAACAGTGACGGGCTTTTCTCCAAAGAGAAGGGTCTTTTCGTCCTCGACCTTGAGATCAAAATGCTTCCACTGACCGTGAACACTGTCGTACTTGAACATGTAGGTCTGTGCTCACAACAACAACAACAACAACAACAACAACAACAACAAAAACCCAAAATTTTAAAAAATAAATTCAAAACATTTTGCTTTCTCGCCAATTTAAACTATAAAAAAAAAGAATTCTTTTTTTATCAGACACGGTTGAGAAATTTAGGGAAAAAAAGAAAAACGCAAAACCTCAAACCATGAAAGCATAAAAGAAAAAAAATACCATGTAGTCGGTGGTGATGAAGGGATCGTTAACAGCGACGAGTTCAACATCGTCTCTCTGCAAGGCAACTCTAGCCACCAACCTACCAATTCTTCCAAATCCTATATTTTTTTCCCAAAATATTCACATGAAAATAAATAAATCAGATCTGGGTCCAAAATTACTCCAAAAAAAAAAAAAAAAGCCAATTAATAAGGAAATATACATAATAAAATATAAAAAAAACTGACCGTTGATTCCGATCTTGATTTTTCCTGGGAAAAAAATCCCAAAATACAAACGAACAAAAAATTCAGTTAAAAGAAATTCGAAGATAAACAGAAGCTAAACTCTGATAATACAAGGCTAATCAGTAATTACTTAGTACTTACCCATGATCAGAGAGGAGAGAGAATGTCTAGAGAGAGAGGACGAGAAGCCTCGAAAGTGAAAAAGTACAGATAGAGTGAGAGTGAGATGGTGAGAGCCAACCACGAAATGCAACCTAACACATAAAAGGTGTCTTTTGGAGATCCGCTGCGACGCGGAGTATGAAATGACAATGACGAATCAACGTCCACCGTCCGATTAAGAAGAGAAGAGAAAGACGAAGGTTTCGTTGGCTGAGCAGATTTTAACTAATTTGGTTTAGAATTGTATAGTTTTAAATATAAATTCTAGAAGTGGTTTTAAGTTGAAGTTTGGAATGTAAAATTTTATAGAAAAAATAATAATCTAAAATAAAAACTAGTATTTGAAATTATAATTTATGAAAAAAAATAAAAATAAAAATAATTTTATTGTAAAAAATAGTTTAAATTTGTCTAAACTTAAAAAGAAAATAAAGTTTAAATTTTAAATATTTAAATCAGTTTAAAACTATCTTTATATTTTAAAACCGTTTTAGTAATTATTTTATCAAGGGTGAATTTGAATCATTTTCAATTAAAAGTTTACACACCAAACGACGGCAAATGGACAATGATGACGATCAAGCGTAACCGTTGGATTCACGAGAGCGGCGAGCGTCAACGTTTAACCATGATGTTTCTTTAGCTGTCGGATTTCTGAAGCCTAGATCAATGTGCCTCTTCGTTAAATTTTTTTAATTTCCTTTCTTTTATGGAAGAAAATGTTAAAGGCCGATGGTTGCCACGTCATGGTTGGTGGGATTTGAGGCCTACCTGGGCGCGACAAGTGGATGTCTGACATCACTGGCGGGCAGAATGCATCTCAGGCCTAGTCTCATCTTGGACCAAATGTTTGAGTCCACCCCGGCCCGGCAACGGTGTTAAGGGGTCATTTGAGGGATTTTAAGGATACAATTTGAGAAATGGAAAAAACAAAAAGAACCCTCATATACATGTCATGGATGTTGGTGTTTGAATTTGTTTTGAATTTTTGACACTCACATAGACTAGTAAAAAGTTAATAAAATATAAATATTGTGTAAATTCAAATTATACAAATAAGAATTTGATATGATAGTTAAAACTGTAAATATTATAGCATATAAAAATTTTATACTTTAACAACTTTTTTTTATTATAATATGTGAGAGTTTTATATTATTTTTAACTATAAAGTTGGTTAAACTAACTGATACTAAACAGGTTAAAATTTTATGGTATCTTGTACAAGTGATTGTAGTATATAAAAACTATTGATTGAAACTAATAAATTAAAACAATATTTCTAAACACGCTATGTTCATAAAAACGATACTCAGCGAAATCTATTGTACTTTTTTTTTTTTTTGGCTGTGTGGGAAATATAGAGGAATAAATATGGAGTATAAAAGTTGATGCTCTTGATACTAAATTTGTGTGTTCTCTTTCTGTTTGTACAAATCAGCTTAAAAATGACCATAATTTTAAGAAAAATCCACAAATTAAAAAGGAGTGGATTTCCCAATTTCTCTGTTGAGTGCTTGTGAATTTTGCCCGTCGGATTGTGCAAAAGGCACATTTGTCAAGACGGTTGAATATCAAACTTTCTAGATTTTTAGAAATTTTGTCCATATGTTTGTGTGTTTTCTTTGATATATCTAGATTCTAATGCTTTCCTTTCGTCGTCTCTATCAGAAAAGGACACGTAGCCAAACGGGTTGGGCCAAGTTGCTTGATAGGGTTGGGCCAAATGGCCCACTGTTTCCGGCCTTCTGTTGTTGTTGGGCTACAACATGAGAAGCGTGTCTACGAGAAGACTAGGTGTTTGGAAAGGAGGTTGTTTGGAAGGGCGGTGAGAACCAGTGGTTATAACCACTTTTATTGTAGCATATGAGAGTTTTATACTGTAGTAATTTTTTTTATTGTTATTATAACATGTAAGAGCTTTTTACTGTTCATAACTGAATTTATAGTGGGAACTGTGGTTCTCACTATTATGCCAAACAGGAGGTAATGTGAGGCACCCAACAGATCATTTCCCTCGTTATTAAAAGTTCTCTCCACCCAATCCCTTCCTTGTTTCTCTTTGGCATATTGAGGGGTTAGAACATGAAAAGTAAGCAAAATTTCAAGATTACATCTATAAGGATGTATTTCCCTTCTCTCTGTCCAGTATATGCTCAACATTTGATACTTCCTAATCTTATTTTAGGACTCTTAGTATAATTAAGATTAATTCATTTTGTATTTTAGCAATAGGCCCTATGATGTCAAATTAACAGAAAATAATGAAGGAGATGAAATCAATAAACCTTTTTTACCTGGAGGTGGCGAGGAACCTCCCAACCAACAAATAATATCTCATGTTGTGTACTTTGGGTTGTTGGAAAGATACAACCTTTTATTTACTCATTGTCGTGGCGGATTACGATTTACAACTAACATTCAACATTTTTGTGAATTGAGGATTTTAATTGCCCATCTTTTGTAAGTCTCCACCCCTTTTAATATACATATACTTATATATGTATATATATATATATGACACATATCTAGTTTGTAAATCCATACCTTTTTTAAAGAAGAAAATTATGTTATGCTATACTTTTAAAAAAATATCTATTCATGTTTCACTTACAAAAATTATGCTCGACTACTACTTATATTATATATTTAAGTTATGTCATATTTAAACATACATGGTATTTATAAAAAAAAAAAAAATGAGTTTCAAAAGTATTTACGAAAATTCTCCCAAAAGAAAAGAGTAATCTTTCTTAAATGTTCTTTGTACCAGGTTGTTTTACAATTTCAACAGTGTCTCTACACTCCTTTCAGAAGGTCAAAAAACTATTTCCTGTACATTATTGGCCCAATTGATATCAGAAGAAGAAACAGGCTTTTCAATCGACGTTGCTTCCATCCTTATCGCCCTAACCACCCAAATGATTGAGAGCCTCAAGCTGAAACCAATTCCGAGGTTAAAAAAAAAAAAACCTTAAAAATTGGAAAATCGTAGTACACATCATGTTCTTAAATATTTATAGTAAACAGTAAATTTATAGCTTAAATAATTTACTTATCTTCTTATTTACTGTGTAAATAATCCTTATTAACCTAATAAATAGATTTAAAATATAGATAATGTAGTTATCATATTGTTTACCATGTAAACAATTCTTATTTGCATAAGAAATAAATTATTTGCGTGCTAAATATGTTGTTTATTACAAATGTTTTCAAATCATGTGTTTACTTTAAAAAATTTCAAAAATATATTATTTTTGTCGTTATTCCATTAGGCTATACCGGCTTTTAAGCTACTTTAGTTATATGTATTGAAATTTATATGGTGTTTGGCTAGTGGCGGGAACTGTTTTTACTGTAATATATGAGAACTTTACACTGTAGTAACTTTTTTTTACTGTAGCATGTGAGAGCTTTATACTCTTCATAACTGAGTTTGTGGTTAACACCACCCTTAGCCAAACATCCTCTTAAGCTTAATTTTTTTTTTTTTTTTGTAAAAATATAAAATTTAAGCTTAACTTTTTTTATAAAATAATAGGTTGAAAATCCAACTCTATAAAAGGCGTGTTCCCCTAAATCACCTTAGGGAAAACTCGTGTGATCATTACTAGTTCAAGTATTTTGGATATTGATTATAGACCTATTTGGTTTTGCTAGTTGCGTGTGCTTAATAGACTTATAACCAGAATGATTTTTGTAAAAATCACAGGTGTCTTCTTACCCAGGGCAAAGCTAGAAAAATAATCAGGAAGGTCAGAGTAGGGCAAATAAAAAGATAAAAAAACTTTAAGAGAGGTGTAATAAAATTTAAAGATAGATTAAATACAATTTTAGAAGAAGCAAAAAACTAGTTTTATTAAATTCTGTATACAAAATTAAAATGAAACAAAGGTTCAACAAGGTGGCCACCCACCCTAGTATGTGAGTGGCCCTAGCCCTGTTCTTACAATTATACTAATACTATGTTACCAAAGCTATGTTTATGGTACTAAAAGGACAAGAACTTAAAAAGTAAAATACAACTAACAATATTTATTGAAGTTTTAAAAAATTTTCTTTTTAGTTTTATGGACCAAAACCAAGCACATGGGCCTAACTAGCTTTAAACAAATAAAAGCTTTTTTAATTATGTCATCCACTGGCCCTTTAGAGCTAATTTTAAGCTCAAGAAGCCAAAAAGTTAATTAGGCCCTTAATTAGGGATGGCAAGACAATAGGACGAGGTAGAAAAGCTTTTAGAAAATGTTTCTTTAGTCTCCATCCTTTTCATCTAAAATTATTCCCACCCCCATTTAAAGAGAAGCAAGGTCCTAGTCAAGAAATTCTGTCAGGGCATTTCTCATACTTGCTCCAATTTCGACCATGATGTTCATTAGGGATGAAAATCTTAATAGTTTAAAAATAAAACTTGAAATTTATCTAAAATTCAATCCAAATTTAGAGTATTTGTAAAACAAACCAAATCCCAATCAAACATGTAGAGAACAAGTGTTAGGTTACCGTTAATACTAAATATATTCTTAAATAATATGTCAGGGCACCAAAGGCGGAGTGTTTCCCTCCTCCCTACGCCAACTCTGACTCAAGAACAAGAGGTAGTCCCCATCTCTAACCAAATTCCATTAGCAATTCGTTGTCTCCATGGAAGAAAATTACATCCCTACCCTAAATCTCCAGTTTGTGAATTTTACATGATTTTGTAAACTCGAACTCAACTAGTTTAGGGATTATTAACTAGCTCATTCACTATCATTAGGAGAAAATTCTCAAATTCTTTTATATCTGCTATATATATATATATATATATATATATATATGAAAACAACTTTTGTAATGCCTAAAAAAAATTAATTAAGTATAATTAGTGTGCAAATTAGTAATTAGTGTGCCTAATTTTAAATTAAGCATAATTTAGTCATTTTGTGATATTATCTTAATTACTTACATTTTAATTATCTTGTTGGTTGTCTTAAATTTTGGTATTTTATTTTTAACTTATTTTTAGCATTTAACTTATTTTAACAATTTTAACCAAAAATCAAATTTTGTGAAAACAAATTGCTAAATTCCCAACAGGTCCCCTTCTCTTTTCCAACTATTTTACCTGAGATTCCACCTCCAGAACTCAGACAACCTTGAAACAACCTTGCCAAAACTGTGTGTAGAACACAGTTTCACTATGAAACCACTTCCTTTCTCTGAGAGAAAGCCTAGCCTCACCTTTTCTTTTTCCCCTTTCTCCACGCCTCACTCACTCAAACTCTCTCTTTCTCCTCTGTCTTTCTCTCTCTATCTCTCTGCATAAACAGAAACACACACACACACACACACACATACACTTTCTCATTATTTCAAGAATTGAACTACTTCAGCTCCATTTCCAGCTAATTAAAGGCCAAGAAACTGAGTTGGATTCACCAAATTTCTTCCCAAATTCTTCACTCGAGGTTAGCTCCCTTTCCAACAATTTTGCTTTAAAATCAAATTTGCATGTTATGATCTGGATATGAACAAAGTTAGAAAACGTTCCAACTAAGATTGTATGATGATTTTAAGATGAACTAGTTTTTTTTTTCAATTTTTAGAATAAATCGTGAAATTGCATGAAAAATTAGGGGAAAGCCTTTAAATGTGTTCTAGTGCTCTATTCTATCATTTATGAACATTATTCATGCTTTTAGACTTGCAAAAATAGGTTAGATTGAGCTTTGATGCTCGGGTTTACCGAGACATAAAATCTAGAAATTTTCTAAATTTTGACAAATCGGCAGGTCGAACTTATCCTTCGACAGGCCAAATTCAACTAGTTTGGCAAGCCGGCCAAAGATGGTTGGTAGGTCGAACATCAGCAATTTGGCAGGCCGGACCTAAATGGCTAGCATGCTGACTGTGCATCATGAAATGGTAGTTTTGCCCTTAATTTTCATCGTTTAATGATTTAGAAATGTTTTAAAATGGATTATGATTTTTGTGTAATGATTATTTGGATTCTAAAGACACACTAAGGTACTATGAAATAGCATCCTAATATAGAATATTCTAATTTAGATATTAACGTATCTAGTGCACATCTAAGGTTGTTTGCGATTTCGAGGAGCTAACGTGTACCAGACCAAGATTACGGTGTTTGTGCTATTATGCTAGGTAACGAGGTAGAACTCTAGACCCTCCTCATTTGTTAGCCATGATTTTAAAAGAGTTTTTGACCATATTGTATTTTTCTGAAAATGTTTTCAAGGAATGAATGTGTATATATATATTTATTTAATTATTTTTAGTAAAAGTTGAATAATGAATATATTTATAATGAACTAAATAACGAATATAAATATGATAACTCGGTAACATGAGACTGAAATAAGGATATGAGTATTATAATACTGAGTACCGAATGAGTCAAGAACCCCATTCAGAATAAGACATTAGTGCATGATGCCACGTACAGAGAGCGGGTCGTGCAGAGAACGACCTTGGGGGTAGGTCCCGAAATCCAGCTGGGCTATAACGGTAGTGAATTAGATGGGTTGCACAAGGAAAAAGATAAACTTGATTTCAGGTGGTCGTTGGACTAGAATGGTAAGCACGGAATTAATTGCATTTATTTCCTGTCTTTTATGATTTTTGTATTGATGAAATTTTATTTATTTAAGTTGATGTTTTTAAAACCTAAGTCTTACTAAGCCTTTCGCTCACAGTTGTTTATTTTAAGATCTCTTCTCTAGGTGGTTCACTGTATACCGCAGACTAATAGTATACCGCCGACTAGGACGCTGCTGGTAGCACACATGGACTTGAGAAGTTCTAAATTAATTTATCTATTTATTGATCAAGGCATGTAATATTTGGACATTATTTATTTCCTATTGGACTATGTTTTGTATTTTATTTATATCGGTATTATGTGTATGCATTGTGTGGGGTCCGATCTGGCCATACTCACTCTCGTTGAGTTCATATTTTATTTTAATTCGATTTAGAGGTAATTCACGAAATTATTTACTAAGTTTTCAATAGATGATACTATTCTAAAAAGTTTTAAATTAGTTATACTTTTATAAATCAACCAAAAATACCTTTCCTTAAATTACCAAATATTTAATTGACGAGTTTAGTTAAATTAGCTTAATTTTTTTAATTAAACCGTCATATCATTATTCGGGTTTGAGTTCGTGACAACTACGGGGCAACTTGAAAATGTTATATAGCTATTTGGTATACGTTATTTATTTATGAATGACAGATACGATATTGGTAAAACCTAAACAGATGCAATCCTATGAAACCAGATAAAACGAAGATCTACATGTGATTAATTGAGACCAAACTATACCTAACTAATTCTGGCCAATCATAGAGCCAGTTTGGGCAAACTAAATTGGGTTTGACACAGGGATTGGATGTGTCCTAGGTACATAGGAAGACAAAGATCCAGGCTGTAATGCGAAACTCTAGTTTGGACTTTGGTATGAGAGCAACGAAAGCAAGAAAGGAGCAAGCATTTAAGAAGCAAGTGTTTCTAATAAAAATACAGTGAATGTACTTGGGTCTTGGAAGAAGCAAATATTAATGGGGTCAATGTTTTTGTCAGCGGTCAAAACCAATCAAAATGGCTTTGCTTTCGGAATGGCCAACATCCCATTTTCTAAAAACATGGCCCTTCATGCTCAGAATTTTGGGTTCATGCATCCTCTATTTGCTTTTTTTTTTTTTTTTTTTGTCTATTTCTGGCTACAAACTTGGAGTTATGAAGCTTATCCCCAAGCTCATTGTTAATATTTTGCCCTTACTGTGTTGGAAAATCTACTTGAAAAACCCCATAATTCCTTCTCTTCTCCTTGTCTTTACCCCAAACATGGATTCATACACAGATACGCCCTAGTGGAAAATTTAACATGCATATTTGAAACTAGATGCGAATCTTTTTTCAAAAAAAGAAAGAGAGAGAGAGAGAGAAATGAGAAGCTTTTAAGATTTGCGCAAGATTTTTCTGATCGAGCGTAAGGTGCAGGTTGGAGCTCCTCATCAAAGATAAAATAAAGCAACTTAATCTCACGTAAATTTTGCTCTATTATTGGACAGCAAAAGTGCTCAACAATGATTTTGAGTTATCTATATCCATTTCAATATTATTTGACTAGCTCATATGGCTTACGCAAATGTCTCTTATAAGAAAGAAATCAGTATATGTATATCAGTATATGTATGTGTGTGTGTGTATACATATACATACTAGAAAAAAGAGAGAAGAAAAATCCCAACATCAATCATTAAGAAAGGACAGAGTTTCCATGATTTTTATGGTTGAACTTATTAGCATGAGTTCACCTAAACAAAAACAAAGGAGGGTAGTTCTTCATGACTACATGACAATCACAAGAAGATTAATTTGCACTCTTCTCTTTTTCTCCTCTTTCCAAGCCTTTCTTTTGGGCTGGCTAACTAGGAAAGTGCATGCACTGACATCAAATCTACATGAACCTAGATAGTTGTGAATGGTTATTTTCTATCCACAAAAACCCAAATACCTTTTCAAGGCAAAGAAAAATACTACACTAGCCTTATATATCCCACCAAAAGGAAAAAAAAAAAAAAAAAGAAATGTCACATATATAGCTTAAGAGGTAATGGGGAAAAAATTGGTTTGACAAAATCCTAAATCCTTTTTCAATGAAAAAAAAAAAAATACTACACCATGTTTTGTGGGGAAAAGATGGTGACAAAGTGAGTGGTCAATTTGAAAGTCATATGTCCTATCAAAATAAAAAAAAATGGAAAGTCACATATATAGCTATAGAGGTAATAAAAAAAAATTGGTTCCACAAAAAATAAATAATAATAAAAAATTGGGCCCTATGGTTCTATAGGAAAAGGGTCACCCAAGAAGAGGACGAGGACAAGGGCACATGATCACATGGCTTTGCACATGAAGAGCTCTCTAACTTAAAAGAGTCACGTCAAGGATTAATCAGTGCAATCTCTGCAGTGTGACCTATAGTTGCAAATTATTATAATTTGACCCTCACTTTTTTATGTATTTCTTCCTATATATTATGATTCTTAGCTCTTATCCTAATATATATATATATATATATATATATATATATATATAGCTTTGATTCCCTGTTAAGCTATATATAGACTATATAAATGACTATATTTTGCACCTAAGACCAGCTAAGATTGTCCCAATTGGTCTTTCAACTATGGAAAATCCAATGCGCCGTATTCCCAGATATTTGCAGCTGTAATGATTCTTTTTTAGTTCTTATATAGTATTATGGGAATAAAAGCAACAATAATTTCAATGATGATGATGGTGATAAGATCATGAGGCCAATTTCTCCAATAAAAAAAAGTTGGTTCTGATCAACAGGGTTATTTGCATTCAAAATTTTCAATGATGTAGTGCCAGACTAAGTAGATACTCTTATTTTTCAATTAATTAAGTACTTGAGGTATCCTCAAAAATAAATAAATAAATAGATAAATAAAGTACTCGAGGTAATTATTTTTAACGACTCATAAGCAATTTCTCTAATCCCTACTTATTAGTTTTTTTTTAACTAATAACCACGCCTAATTAACCGACCTAACGAGTTTTGACCCCACTCCAATTCTCAACTTACTAATCTAGATTTCTATTGTTTTACAAGTATCAATTATTTGTTTGGTACTGTTATTCTTATGCTTTCCTTTTTTATTAAATTTCTAAAGAAGTTAAAGGGCTTTATTGGGTGTGTGACCAAGGGATCAGTAGATTTGTATTTGATTAAAAGTTACTGATCTTTAGGGATGTTGTAGTTAGAAGAGTGGCCAAAAAGTGATCACATGTTAAGACATGTTTTGATCCTTAATTGACCACCAATTACCGCAAAGCCCAATTCTTAACTTACTAATTTTGTTTTTGTATATTAAGTGTAGTCACTTGGAAGTAGTATTTCTTTTAGAGTTATCCTTATTCTTTCCTTGTTTAATGAATTTCTTAAGGAGTAATTAAGGAAGGTTTGTTATGTACGAGTGAAAGAAAGGGATCTTTAGAGATGTAGTGGTTACTTATTAATGGGCTTGGATTTAGAACTCATCCTCAAAAATGAGCTCATAAAAAAGCCAAAAATTACAAGTTATGCCAAACTTTTAAAAATGTGTTTATTTATACCATACTACAACTCGTATTACATGTTTAAATTATGTTACACTACCAGTTATATTATAAAAATAGGGTTAATCTTGTTGTTATCCTTTGAACTTTAGGTTCATTTTCAGTTTGCCCCTCAAACTTTAAAACTTTCACTTGCCCTCTAGATTTTGATTTTAGTCACACTTAGAAATTTATTAGAGTTTGGTTAAAATTAAACTGGAGAAAAAAAGAAATTTAAGGATAATCATTTGGACTTGTTTATTTATTTTTTAACAAAATTTCTAAAAGAATGATCACATGATCACATCATCCCCCTTTTTCAATATGATTTAATAGAAATTTTAACAAAAGAGTTAAGCGAGACTAAAATCAAAATTCAAATGGCAACATGAGAGTTTTTTTAGTTTGGGGGGTAAATTAGGAAGGATGCCAAAATTCAAGAGCACCAGTGAGATTAATCCATAAAAATAAGTTTCAAAAACCATCATTTGTAAAATTCCTCCAAAATAAAAAGGGTGCAGAATCTACGTAATAAACACGTTATTAGCCTAATAATTTAACGGTATGGGACAAATTTGACTTCTAACAGTTAAAGCAAGTGACTTGCTAAGAGGTCAAGAGTCACATGTTGAAGCATGTTTGAATCCTAAGGAAGAGAAGGATGGACCTACGACATGAACATTATTTAAATAAGTGACCAAACCCCACATGCACAAAACACATACTCATATTATATATTTATAACTTATTCGTCTAACAAATCTTAAAAATTCTTTATTGAAGAAAGAAGCCAACGCAACAATTATTAAAGTGGTTAATGTGCTAGAACCGAGGGCATTTTGGTACTACTTGCAGCCTATAAAACGAGGTTGTGTCTGTATGGATTTTTCCCATGCACGACTTTGATCTTCCACTTCTTCTTTCTTCCGCCGATCTCTCATCTCTCCTCAAAGCTTATAAATTACTACCTGTAGAATTTTCCTAAAGTTCTTTAAAACTAAACTTTGCGAAAATGGTGTCTAAGGTTGAAGAAGCCGTCAAGAAGAGACAACAGCAACAACAAGATCAGCAGCAGCAATATCGCGGCCAGCAGAAGCAAATTATGCAGTGTAACAAAGGAAAGGTTGTCAAGTTCAAGAGAAGCAGCTCGAATCTCGAGGATGACGGCGTTTCGTCGGCGATTCTCTTGCTTGCTTGCATTGCTTGTGCTCCTAATTCATATCCTTAGAAATTAATAAGAGAAGATATTTGCCTAGCTAGCTAGTATTTATATTGTTTTCCTCTCTTCCCTTCAATATCTCTTCCTATGAACTCTTACAAGGTAGTTCTTATAATAGAATTACTTCCTTCGTACCATATCACCCCCATTTTCTTTTTTCAAATATGAGGATTTTTATTATAATGTATATTTTTCACATCCTATTAATTTTCTATTTAGAGAGCACTGTTTTCTATATGCAAAATTATATGCTTTAGTGCAGCAGATGGGGAAGGAAAATCCTCTTTAAAGTTCTTAATCAAATAATTGTTTGTCACTCACTAATTTGTGAAGCTACATACCTTAAAAGGTAGAATTAAAAAAAAAAAAAAGAAAAATCATAGTTGTGAAATAGTTCACTCTCTATCCTGAAAGACATGTAATCTGCAAAAGGTGGTCATTATTTGCAAAATTATAGAGATATGAGGACTATAAATTAATTAACATGAGCTTACACATGAGAATTACTTGGCTAACATGAATAGTAAGTCAACTTATATACTATTCTATAGCATGTGGGCCTTTCTGGCATTTTGTCACGTATCATATTACAACATTTTAAATACAAATAATTAAAGGCCAGGACCCTGAGTTAATTTGAAACAATTTATTAACTTCTCAGCAAAATCAGTAAATTCATGGCTGGGATTTTGGTTCTAGACATTAAACAAGCAAATGGGCTTTGGCTACTTTAATCTACATATATGCACCCCACAAAGCAAATCACATGCTCCCTTATTCTTGTAGGTCTAATCAAAGATCAACTTTTGTGACTAGTTCTCTTGGTCTAGTCCCCACTAGCATGTAAATTGACCTCAAATTCTGTTCCATGAACCAAATAATAATAATAATAATAATAATTTGCAAAAACACCCCTAAAAGTTTGGACGGTTATTCCATTAACTGAGGTGGTTTTGGGCAAGAGACAATTGTCACCACTATTGATGATATGTTTTTTGGTCCTTGTTTGTGTGGCACGCTCATTTATATCAAATGGATAAGATTGCAAGGGAGGCCACTCCAATTTTCAGAAGTTCGAAATGGGTGACATATTCTCTTCCAAAAATGATTTGTAATATTGTATATGTCTGCCTCTCTTTTTGGTTGCACGAAAGATCCTCACACGTTATACTAGATGTATTATGTATTTTCTATGTGCTATAAATATCGTGTAATATATAGGTTGATTATATATATATATATATATATATATATATCGCGTCATATGTAAATACCACAACTAGCTTACAGGCTCAATTGTCCTACTAAAGCCCTACCCTATTGGACTCTCTCTCCACCGCCGGGAAGGAAAAAAAAAAGTTGCAAGTATATTGTAGGTTTTTGTTTAAATCTGATGCCTGGACTAATTTGGCACTTGTTAACATTATTCACGTATTTATGTAATAATCAATTTATTTAAATATAACATTAAATGTTTAATATGTTGGACTATATTTATTAAATGATAAATGTGAGCACATTGAATATTATACGGATGCACAAAAATGTTACGTTCACAAATGACGATTGTTGCAAGTGTTTGATTAATTTGCATGCCTGATTAGAGACTATTCCCTATATTATATAGTGAAGCAAAGACGTTTATTGATAAATATATATATATAGATACACACACATATTGAATACCGTTGAAATATACTACACAGATTATATGTCTAGGGTGTTTGGGAAATGTGGTTATAATCAAAACTTTTAAATTAAAACGATAAAATGTGAGAACTTTATACTATAGCTTACTTTTTTATCATTGTAAGATGCGAGAATTTTATACTATGCCAACAAAAAAATTTGGTTAAAACTAATTTTGCCAAACACTATTGTCAAACAGGGTAGTTATGAAAAGGTTGGCAAAAAAGATTTTTTAAATTCAATTTTATAATTTTATTTATTTATTTTTTCCCATGCGAACGGGTAAACAAAATCAAACACTTAGTTTTATTTCTCTTAAGGATATAAAATTTTACAGCCCGTTTGGTTGACAAATTCAATTAAAATGTGCAGTTAAAATATGTTAATTTGAACAGAAAATAAAATAGTTAAGAGAAACAGTTAATCGAGAAATTGCAGGTTGAGACTTGAGAGCGAGTATAAACGACAGTGATTCACTCGATGACCACGTCTATAACAAACGACAACAGATTTAGTAGGGAAAACAAAAGTGTATAGAAGAAACGACATTAAAACATAAATAACTAGCATAAAACGAGGAGATATCCTGAAAGCTAAAGACTATAAACGACCATAGTTGATTAAACGACAACGTAACTCGCAACGACAATAATCAAATAAAAAGACATGAGCTGAAACGCCATTGGTAAAAGCTTCTTTACAATACCGAACGACAAGGAATTTGAAGAACGGCAATGAACTAACGAGCGATCATAACTTAAAAAATGACGGTAATCAATTAAAATATAAATGAGAGGGTTTTTTAAAGCCAGTCTTTAGTTTCTTAAGTCTAAAAGTTATTTCTGAAAGTGTTTGATATCAAAAATGTTTTGGTTTTTCATAAGTGCCTCGAATTAAAGCTATAAAATATAGCTTTTAAAAAAACTTTGAAATAGATTTTAACACTTATACTAGAGCAATAATACATTATAGACTTGAATATAACACTCTTGTAGCTTATTAAAAAAATTTCAAAATCATGTTAATTCTATTTAAACTCTTTTAAAAATATAATTTTTAATATTTATTAAAAAAATAGAACTTTTGCTTCTGATTTTCTACTAATTAAAAGTACAAACAAAAGTTGTAGGAGATGGGTCTTCGTATCCCGGCAACGATAATGAAATAAGTAAATCGACATCATATATTGGAACAACTATTGAAATAGGAACGACAATAACGTCGAAAGAACGACCCTTGCACTGAACCCCAGCGTTTTAGTAAAAACGACAATAATATATAAAAACGACAAATAATGAACGAAAAATAATTGCTCTAAAAACGACAACAAACACTAGGACAATAACACTCAACCAGACGGCATGTCGGCAACCTTTCTCACGGATTTACTAAATCGAGAACGAAATAAACGAAAACTAATTTGATAACATCAATAACACGTAAACGAGCATAAGGTACTAAACGACAATAGCTAATGAAAGAAGATGAATTAAATAAATGAATAATTAAAAAAATTAATTGGTTGTGTTTCAACCTATGTTTTGAGAAATATGCTGCACTTATCTCTTATGTTTTTCAACTAATTGATATTTAAGCAAAAATTTCCTAGAGAAAAACTTATATTTCTAGTAAATCAGTTCAAAAATTAAAAAAAGTCAAAAGGGGGGGACCACACTGAATAATATTAACTTTTTTTTCTATTTTTTATTTTGTGTATTTTTTGGTTAAATTTGGATTATGAAAGTTAGTATTTTCATAAAGGTTAGTATCGTTTTTATCAACTGCAATTTTGACTAAAATACATGAAAAAAGAGTTTATGTGTTATGTGCAAAACACATCGGCTCAGCATTTCTAAAGATATAGTAAAAGCAACATTTCAATCAAATACAAAGAAGATTTATTAGGTTTCTAACCAAGAGTTTGAATTAAAGTTGGGTTAAAATTCAAATTTTAAATATAAAAATACTATAACAAAGTTAGTTTGAGCTATAATTCAAATTACATCTACTTTTCTTTTTCTTTTAAAATAAGTAATATTTAAATTATAACCATATAAACAAAACTATATAATGATCGTTACATATTAGGACGACTATAAAAATACAAATGAAGATAACTTACAGACGAGGAGACTTGTCGTTTTCTGTAACTTATTATCCTTTGTCGATTTGTTGTTGTTTTCAAAGTTAAATGAAAAACTACATTGCTGTTGTTGTTTTTGTATTCTTTGTTGTTTCTAGACTTAGTTATCCGTTGTCGTTTTTGGATTGCTATTTCGTTGTCACTTCAGTTTAGTAAAGCTGTGACTGAGGGCGTCGTTTACTTAATCTTTGTCGTTTTTCTTCTTTATTGTCGTTCAAAAGCATTGAAGTTATAGTTATTATGGTTGTTCGTAAACGACATCGTCTCAAACGGACGACCAAAGTTCAATAAGCGACTAGAAACTGAAATGAGAGCAGCCTTGAAGAACGATATAGGTCTATTGGAAACAAACAACTTTACGAAAAAAACAACGAGGTGTTTCGGAAACAGAATACAAAAGAAAACGACAAATTTATGAAAAACGACAATATCTCTCGTACATAATTTTTTTTTAACTAATAAAATTGACAGAGACAAGCATTGGGTCCTCGTTACCAAGAAGAAACATAGTCGTTCTATGTTATTAGATATTTTTAAACTTGAGATCTAGGCAGGCCTAGGATCAATGTCCGTAATTAATACCATAGATTTTAATTAATGAAAAAAAAAAGAAACAAGAACAAGATTACTTGATAATATTAAACGAATATTCTTATTCTTGACGAACTTGAATACAAAATTATGAATCTATGACAATGAAGCTAGACAGTCTTGAGTCCATGAAGATTCCCCAATGCACTAAAAGATATTGAGCTAAAGTTGAAGTTAAATTAGATCTTATTTAATCCTTGTCGTACATAAAGTACACTACGAGAGCAAAAATTTCCATCTCTCTCCCTCTCTCTCTCTCTCTCTCTCTCTAGTTTTGCTTTTTATTAGAAGCAAAATGACGCGGTGGAGGGAGCCAGAATTTTTTCTCAATAAGAGTACCATGTAAAAATTGAAAGTAGTATTTTATTAAATGTAAAATATATAGCTATACACTTCAATAATTGAATGAGACATAATTATATACATATATTTTTATAAAATAGAAGTCTAACAACAAATTTTAATCATTTCGTAGGGGGTGGAAGAACATATTTTAGTTTTTTTTGAAGGCACAACATAATATTTCAATTATTTTGTAAAGATATTATTGCATTTTTTAAATAAAGACATTACAAAAATTTTAAATTACAAAATGGCGGTGAAAATCTAAATTTTAAAAAATGAGTCCAGGCACGTGTTACCACTAATTACTGCCTAGCTCTATTAGCGAAATGAATGAGGGAGACCTCAATACGTTGCTGGACAGAATCTCTAGCTTTCTCTCTTACACTTTAAACCAATTTTTTTGCTAAAAAATTCAACCAGTTACAAATCAAAAACTTTAATTTAGTTGACTTGCTAACTAATTTTATAACACGTGTGGCTCTCTTGCATTCTCATGCATCGTACCGCAAAAATCATGCTAATGCAAATCCAAGCAACAAATACAAGTTTAACACAATTTCAGGGGCTTCTCATCATTTATAGTACATTCACCAAGAAAATAAAAAGATAAAAGGATTAAAAATTAAAGAAGTAATAAGAGGATAAACAGAATATAAAGATTTAACGTGAATAAGCATTGCTTGATTGTGTCTGTAAATAATAACTTTCATACTGTAATTCCCAGTAATCTTAGAACTCATTAATTTTCATAGAAGAAGATTTAGAATGTACCTAGATTCATATTTTTTATTTGCTAAGAATCTTTTGTGTAGAAACTTTTATCAGAAAAGAAGAACCTAGTTTCTCTCTTTAGACCCACTGTTATTTCCTTTAACGTATTTTTCTTATGGAAAGAAAGAATACAAAATTAATTGGGTAGAGAGAGGATTAGACTCTTATTTATAGATCTTCAATAGGTGTCTTTCCATCAAAACACACTTCTCTTCATATATAAACATATCTTTTCAGATATAGACACATCTTTCAATAAGAGTTGCAATCTCTCATAGTCAATAGAATTTTAGCATTTAAATAATTATTAAAATAAATAAATAGATAAATTTATTAATTTTGATAGGCTTTTAATTAATTATGTAGGCCATAATTCTAACAGTGTCCACGTCTACAAATTGGAGGAGAAAATTCACTTGACTCCATATAAAAATTTGCATTACAAGCATCAAGAAACTGCATATTTAATGGTTGACAGTCAATTTAAACTTTGAACAAAAATAGATCAGATTTGAATCCCACAAAAATGAGCCACAATTTTAGGATGAAAATTGTATCACTCGATATGATAATCTCTTTGAAAATTCAAATAGATAGGTCTTTGGCTTAAGCATACCTCCTCTATCAAACCTCAATTTTAACATTCATTCAGAACACCACTACTCAAACTAGGTAGGTCCCAGATTTATGGGTGTACTGCTCTAGTTCTTAGTTGGGATTTGAGTTAGAACAAGCACAAGTCCCCATTAATGTGTAAGAATTGAGTACAAAATCATGTTCCATGACAAAAAACAAAAAAATTATTTTTATTCTTGTGAAGTTATAATATTTTTCTTAATAAAATAATAAGATTTAATTTAGTATGCAGTGTATTTTTAAAAGAATGACCTTAACTGTTTTGTCCATAATGATGTTACAATTCAATAGGGTTAAATAGGATTATTTAAAAATAAAGCTTGGACAGCCTTCACTCATCACAGCTACTGAGGTGCTCTTTGACAAGATGTACTAGTTGTCTCAACAGCTGTTGGTGATGCGCTTGTTGATATTGATTTATTTGATAACTCCTATATCAAGCGGACAAGATTGTAGGTTGAGGCCACTCCACCGTTGGCAGTTTGACGTGGGGTAATAGATTTTTGGGTTATTTACTATTTTAAGTTTATTTAAATAATATACTTTTATTTTTTAATCTTATTAAATTTATATTTTTAAATTAAATTTAATATATAAATTTATACATTTACTCATTTAATCTTTAATTTTAACCTGAGAGAAATACATTCAAATTAAAAAATAAGATAACTTCAAAACTTAAAAATCCTCAATACTAAAGTTTTTGCCTCTAAAAATATATAGAATATCTTCAAAAATAGATGTTTTGATTATTGTTATTTTTGTTTTCTTCTTTTTTCTGGAAGTTTTATTTTTTTTAATCTTTTACTTGAAGATAATTTGGTTATTTTAAAGGTCAAAGTCAACTATTGACTGAGGTAAGGTATAGATTTATATATTAAATCTAATTGAAGGTTTACATTCGATGCGATCAAAAACTAAATATATAGTTTTTGAATTAACCTAAAATAGAGAGTATAGAAAGATAAATATCCCTAGATTTTTTATTTTGTAAAAATTATTTTGCCCTTCTCTTTGGAAGCACCAAAAGATCATCTTCACATGTCACACCAGCTTAATTATAATATCTATGCATTTTTATAAACACAAAAGCCATGTTAGGGCATAAGTAACCACCACAAGTTAAAAAAATTATCTCATTCCTATAGGATTAAAATCCCGCTGCCCATACTGTGACTCCAATGTAATAGATTATGTATTTATTAGACTGGGATCTACTATTTTAAATAACGGGGTTTTAACCCAGTTAGGTTATATAGGAGTGCTGCACAAGTTATGCTTAAAAACTCAAGGTACTAGGACTTCATACTAAAATTTTATCCTCAATATGATGCCATAGAGATATATTCCTCTCGGCCATAGACCTTGTAGAATTTGTATACTAGTTCTTCCAATGCTTCTCTCTCCCCCGCCTTGGAAGCTTAAAAAAATTAAAGTGAACATTGTCCTAATGAACAAAAAAAGTAGAGAATAGAAGCCAACATATCACTGTCCCCCCAAAAACAAAAAAATCATTTTCACCCAGCATTGTCATAAGAACAACATTGGGGACCAAATTTAGCAAGAGTTAATACATAAAAACAAATAACCAATGTTTAAATGATTTCCTACACAACAAAACAATTTTGTATAAATTATAATCTCATATTGGTGTCATTTTGCTCTCTAATATTAACATCGCAGATTTGGATGCCTTGTCGGTCCATGTTGTCCAAAAATTGACAGTTAACAAGAGATGGACAACAAGATTGAGTTCACCTCAGAATAGA
The DNA here is from genome assembly GCA_946598075.1 of Artocarpus hirsutus. Classification (NCBI taxonomy): domain Eukaryota; kingdom Viridiplantae; phylum Streptophyta; class Magnoliopsida; order Rosales; family Moraceae; genus Artocarpus; species Artocarpus hirsutus. Next base: position 9,397 of record CAMOHE010050036.1, on the reverse strand, counting down.
CAGGTGAATAAAAAATTTTTAGGCCAGTTCTTAGGAGACTAAATTTTCAATTATATCTTTCATATTCTGAAGTCAGAACATGAGTTTTCTTGTTGGGTTGGTAGGAAGAAACAAAGCTTTGGAATATTATTTTACACCGGTTATACCGAACAAAGCTTTTGGCCATTTATGCTTGTAAAAATACATACATATTGTATCTCATTTTATATCTTTAATTATAATATTCCTTGATCTCACGCAAGCCGGCAAAAGAATCCGATATACATCTTTGGAGATAAGTATCCGTATTTAGATTTTTTCGTTTAAAAAAAAACTATACTTATCCAATCAAGATAAGATGAGAAGATAATTATATATAGTGGTTAGAAATGATTGGACGAGGTACAATAAGGTAATGCTCAAAAGCTCTTGGAGAGCAAATGAGAAGCTTTGCAAGTATTTTGCTTGACAAGGTAATATTCCATTTCAACAAACGTCATCCTTTTTACTTGGTAAAGAAAATGTTCAAAGACATGAGTGAAAATTATGTCAAATTTGAATCCTCAATGCTCCACCTTCGTTCTCCTTGTTGGTTGTTTCCATCATTTATAACAACAAAAAAATCAGAGAAACGGAAGCAAATCGAATCGAATGTTGCCTCTTGCCATTGTCTTTTTTTTTTTTTTTTTTTTTGTGTGTGGACTGTGTGACTTCGGGCCGACACGAATGGTATCTTTCAATGCTGTGTTTTTGGACTTTTTTCTGAGTACTGACAATCCTCACTAGATGCTGTATTAATGTTAAAATGAATTGTATGCTTAGGGACCCAAAAAACGAAATGTTATGCTAAATAACCGTGGCCATCACACAGTTATTAAGCGGTTGAAGGTAGTTTTTTTTGTCCAAAAACTGCACACGGCCTTTTGCAGTTGATGGCAGTTATTGTTCAAAATTTGAACGTTCCATATGGGCCACCAGTTTGAGAACATGGCAATCTTGTGGGTGTTTGGAAGGATGGTGAGAACCAGTGGTGGGAACCACTTTTACTGTAGCATGTGAGAGTTTTACACTGTAGCAATTTTTTTTTTATTGTTACTGTAGCATGTGAGAACTTTTTACTGTTCATAACTGAGTTTGTGGTGGGAACCATCACTGCCAAACACCCCCCTTAAGTTCTAACATTCTCCCACTTAGCCCATACATTCGATCAGCAATTACATTAAAAAACAAAATACATGAATCATGGCGATAGGTCCTCTAAATAACGAGTATTATTTTCCATGTATTACAATATATCTTGTTTCTTGAGATTTGGTTGTATAACTTAATGAACAAACCCTATGTTTATTCTAGGTCCAGACTTTAGTGATATTTCTCAGAAATAAATTTGTGTACTTAACTAAAGATGAAATGAGAAAATATTATAAATACAGAGTTCCATTACAAGATACAATGAAATTACGTAAGGGAATCAAGTCCTATTCTGTCTACATGATCCCTAAATATTATTGGTGGCCTGCCTTTAGTTAAAGGATCGACAATTATCAATTCAGTGTTTATGTGCTCAATGATCACTACTTTATCTTTAATACGCTCCCTTATAGCTGGATACTTAATGTTGATGTGTTTGCTTCAACTATCGCTCTTCTTGTTTTTAGCCATAAAAACAGAAGTTGAATTTTCACAAAATATTCTCAATAGCCTAGAGATAGAATCCACAAGCCTAAGCCCAGAAATGAAACTCTTGCTCCATACACCATATGAGCTAGCCTTAAAACAAGATACGAACTCGGCCTCCATAGTAGAAGTAGCAGTCAAAGTCTACTTGGCACTCCTCCATGAAATAGCCTCACCAGCTAGCATGAAAATGTATCCAGAAGTTGATTTCTGTGAATTAATGTAGCCGGCGAAGTCAGAGTCAGAGTAGCTAATGACCTCCAAGTTGTTAGTCTGTCTATACATAAGCATATAGTCTTTGGTTCCTTGTAGGAACCTCATCACCTTCTTTGCAGACTTCCAGTGGTCTGATCCTGGATTACTCTAATATTTGTCCAACATTTCTACAACGAATGTAATGTTAGGTCTTGTGTAAACCTGAGCATACATAAAGCTTCCAACGGCTGAAGCATATGGAATGTTGCGCATCTGTTCTCTTTCAAGGTCATTTTTAGGGTTAAACCTGTCACCGTTCACAATAGGAGCTATACTTGTTGAACAATTTTTCATCCGAAATCTCTCTAAAACTTTCTTGATATAGGTCTCTTGAGATAGACCTAAAATCCCTTTATATCCGTCTCTATGTATTTTAATGCATATAACGAAGGATGCATTACTCATATTCTTCATGTCAAAGTTTTTAGAGAGAAATTGTTTCACTTCATGTAGCATACCCTTGTCATTGGTTGCAAGTAGAATGTCATCTACATAAAGGACAAAGAAACAAATTCTACTCCTATTGATCTTCTGGTATATGCATTGATCCATGATATTCTCTACGAATCCAAATGAAGAGATCATCTCATGGAATTTTAAATACCACTGACGGGAGGCTTGTTTCAACCCATATATGGATTTCTTAAGCTTAACACAAATTGCTCACCATTACTAGAGAAGAATCCTTCTGCTTGTTTTATATAAACCTCTTACTCTAGTTCACCATTGAGAAATATTGTTTTCACATCCATTTGTTACGACTCTAAGTCAAAATCTTTCTTAGATGCAGGAGAAAAGGTCTCCTTGTAGTCGATTCCTTCCTTCTAAGTGAAACCTTTAGCAACGAGTCTTGCCTTATATCTTTCGATATTGCCTAATGAGTATTTCTTCGTTTTATAGACCTATTGACACCCTATAGCTTTTGCACCATCAGGCAACTCACTAAGATCCCAGACTCCATTAGATGCCATAGAATCCATCTCAACCTTCATGGCATCATACCAAAGTTTCAATTCTTGGCAACTTATGGCTTGTGAAAACGTTTTGGGATCATTTTTGGCTCCAATATTATAATTCAATTCTTGTAGATACACAACATAATCACTAGAAATTATCATTTTTTTTTCTCAAGTAGATGTCTTTAATGTTGATTCAACATTTTCTTGGGGAATCTGTTGTTCAACTTGTTGCTCAACTGTTTCTGGTGGTCCTTGAGCAACTTGACCTTCTAGATTATTATCAACAGTTTGTAGAACTTCAACAATTGTTTGCATAACACTCAGCTGAATTATAGGAGTATTATAAACAATAATCAACCTATCACTCGATGTAGGTGGTTGAGCTTCAGTATAATCTCTTTTAAAAACTATGTTCTAAAATTGATCACTCTTACTAATTAAGTCATTATCAAGAAACTTAGTGTTTCTTGATTCCACAAATCTAGTGCTGTGAGTTGGATAGTATAATCTATATCCTTTAGACCTTTTGGCATATCCAACGAAATACCCGTTAATGGTCCTCGGATCTATCTTCTTCTCTTTTGGATTGTACACTCTTACTTCTGACGAACATCCCCAAATACGTATATGTTGTAAACTCAGTTTCCAACCTTTCCATAACTCAAATGGCGTCTTTGGGATAGACTTGGTCGGAACTCAGTTTAATATATACACAGTCGTCTTAAGAGCTTCAGTCCACAAGGATTTAGGAAGATTGGAGTTACTCTGCATACTCTGTACCATGTCCATTAATGTTCAATTTCTTATCTCTGCCACACCATTCTGATCCAGGGAACTAGGAATGGTGTATTGGCCAACTATTCCATGTTCTTGAAGAAACTTTACAAATAGACTTTGAGCTTGTCCATCCTCAGTGTATCTACCGTAATATTCTCCACCTCTATTTGTCCTCACGATCTTAATTTGTTTTTGGCATTGTTTCTCTACTTCAGTCTTGAAAACCTTAAAGGCGTTTAATGTTTCATCCTTTGTATGAGCAAGTAGAGATACATGTACCGCGAGTAATCATCTATGAAAAAGATGAAGTATTTCAGACCATATGAGTCTATGTCTAGACTACAAATATCTAAATGTATGATCTCTAATATTTTCAAACTTCTGTTGACACCTTTCTTAGACTTGTTGGTTAGCTTTTCTTTAATGCAACCCACACAATTCTCGAAGTAAGTAAAATCCAAAATACTGAGTACTTTGTCATTTAATAACCTTTTGATTCTCTCAATAAAGATATGTCATAATCTTCGATGCCACAACATAGAGGAATCCTCATTTATAACACAACGCTTAATGCCAGATTGAACATACATAGCAGTATAAGTTGGTTCATTTTGCAAATTAATTGAGAAAAGACCATTAGACAAGATACCATTCCCAACAAGATCAGATTTATAAAATAAACTGAAGGTTTTTTCTAAAAAAGTAAAGGAATATTCTAAAGGTACAAGTGTTAATACAGAAATTAAGTTCCTACAAAAGTTTTGAACATAAAATGTCTTATCCAATTCTAAAATAAAACCACTGCCTAAAACTAAAGTGCATGTTCTTACGGCTTCCACATGTGAACGCATCTTGTTTCCTGAAGAGATGCTTAGCTCACTTCCCACTAGCTTCTTTAGGTTTCGCATATCCTACAAGGCATTCACAACATGGATTATAAATTCAGAATCAATCCATTGTGTGTTATAAACAACATCAACCATATTAGATTCATAACAAACAAATGAGACTGGATTACCTTTTTTCTCAAGCTAACTCTAAAATTTCCCACAATCCTGCTTCATATATCCCTTCTTTTTATAGAAGAAACACTTAGATTCCTTCTTAATGATAGCTTTGGAAGGTATTTTACCTTCCCCTTTATCCTTGGCTTGATTCTAGTCTTGATTTCGATTCTTTCCCTTAGTCGTTGTCAGTGTAGTTTCATCCATTTCCATTATAAGCCACCCTTCTTCTTGAGTACACATGGTTAGCAGTTTATTGATTGACCATTTGTCTTTATGTGTGTTGTAAGACATTTTAAAAGGCCCATATGGCTTTAGAAGGGTGTTCAGAATGTAGTGCACCAGTAAAGACTCAGATATATCCACCTCTAGATTCTTAAGTTAAGCCGATATGTCCCTCATCTCCATGATGTGCTCACGCACACCTCTCACATTGGTGAGGCTTAAGGACAAGAATCTCATGATTAGGGTGCTAGTAAGTGCCTTATCTAAATTTGCAAACTACTCATCAATGGCCTTCAATAATGCCCAGACATTGTAATACTGTTCAGTGGAACCATGTATGCCAGCTGAGATCTTAATCTTTATAAACATAACGCTAATGCAATTAGATAGCTCCCAACACTCATAAAGAGCAATCTCATCTTGAGTGTTGGTTAAGTAATTACCGACTCGTATTTTCTTATAGCATAATCAATGTCCATCCACCCCAAGTGAAGAAGAATTCTCTCATTCCATGGTTTATAGTAATCCCCTTTCAGTTCAGGGATATCACATGAGCATTTGAGAAATTCATAAGTTGTATGACTGCATAATTAAAACAAACATGCTTATGATCCAAAATATTGGTACTAATAGACATAAATCATGCTTTACCCATGTAAATTATGCATAAAATCATGAATCTAGTGACATAAAACTTGCATGTGGGCTAAAGTTTTAATTCAATTAGATTCATTTGACTATATGACAAAACTATCAAATTATGTTCCATTTTCTAATTCCTATGGGTAAATTAGAAAATATAATTTGATATTTTATCCTAATTAGTCATACTAATATAATAAAAATTCCTGTGGGATAAAGTTTATTATATTAAGTACAACTAATTGCAATAAATGTCCTTTAACCAAATATGATCCTAAACCAATTAATATATAATTTTACGTAATTAAAGGTGCTATGGCTAAGCTTTAATTATTCAAAATCATATAAATCACTAAGACATTTAATTTTGTTCATAAGATTATTCATGAAAAATTGCATATTCTATAGGCAATATAAATAATTATGAACAAAATATAAATTTGTGCTAAATAACTTAACTTGATAATATGTATAATGAAAATACAAAATTATACATTTAACAATAAATTAGCACATTAATTATGCATAACATGTTTCCCAATAAAACATTTATCAATATAGAACTAATTTCTAAAATAACATGCATAATTAATTCCATAATTTATGCATTAAAACACATTTCTAAAAATTATGTCCATAATAATAATAACAAATTATGCACATAAAAATAAATACTTAGCACATAATGAACAAAATTAATTTCCCATTAAATTATTGTAAATTAAAAATTTTCTTTTATTTCAAGCAATTTTTCAGCCTCTCTAAACGACTTGTCGTTTGACTGTGAAATGCACGCCCCTAGCATGTCTAAACGACATGCCGTTTTGAGTCTTATGGCTTGAAACGACATGTCGTTTCATGGTGATGAAGACGCCCATTATAGCCTGAACGATATGTCGTTTGGCTGACCAAAATGCTAAATAACATATCATTTTTTGGTTGTCTTCTTCCTCAAAAATGGGTCTTCTTAACTCGGTTGACCAGTTTTGCGACCTGGTTTCTGATCTGGCTATTTTTTCAACCTTCCGGATACTGTTTTCATCGTTTCAAATTGCAGAAATCTTAGAAATCAAGCATCTTAATGATTTCTAATCTTAGTTTTTATTAAAAATTTCTAAATACAAAAACCTAGAATCCAAAAGTTTTAACATGCATGTTCACGTATTGTGCATTATGTAGACAGGTAAAAAAACTCAAGGCAGAAATTAAAAAATGACTCTGATGCCAAATGTTGGTTGTTTCTATCATTTATAACAACCAAAAAATCAAAGAAACAATGTTACCTCCTGCCATTGTCCTTTTTTGGTAGACTGCGACTTCAGGCCAACATGAATAGTATCTTTCAATGCTGTGTTTTTGGACTTTTTTCTGAGTACTGACAATCTACTACATGGTGTATTAATGTTAAAATGAATTTTATGCTCAGGACCCAAAAAAAATAATCGTGGCCATCACACGGTTATTAAGCGGTTGAAGGCAGTGTTTTTTTTTGTCCGATAACTGCACACGGCCTTTTGCAGTTGATGGCAGTTATCGTTCAAATTTTGAACGTTCCATATGGGCCACCAGTTTGAGAACGTGGCAATCCCAAGTTCTAACACTCCTTTCCGAGGAGGAAATTCCGGAGAACATAAACGGCTAAATCGAACTCCAAGTTTCTCCGAATTCCATATCGAGTGAGAGTACTAGGCTTTCTAGAAGGCAGAGGCAGCAGTTCATATAATTTTGAGATTTTCAGCAGGTGAGGCTCTAGAAGAGGCAACAACCAAGAAGAGCAATGAAGAAACTGCAAAAGAATTGCGTTTCACTCCTACAAGTTGTAAGAATATTGCTTGACTTAGTTCAGAAAGTCATATGCAAAAGAAATAAATAAACTTTAATAGCTCTGTGGTATAAGCAATGTATGATCTGCTAATTTCCCAGTACATCCACCTTCACTCCATTAAAGTACTGGGCTGCGTCTTTTATTTTTATTTTTGTTTTTGTTTTTCCCAAGTACTGAGGTGGTTTTTTTGTTTAATGATTGACAATAGAGAGAAAAATACCGGAAAATAGTATTAATTTGATCCACTTATATATATACACGCACATATAAGATCTAATGCCAGAAAGAAAACGTAATCCGAACTTCTCTCAGGTTTGGCTGATAATTATCCCCAAAACATCAAAGTCTCCAGAAAACGACAAGTTAAAGAATAACGACAACACTGGAAAACGACAACGCATTTGCGTACGACAATAAACCAGAAAGAATAAAAAACGATAGTATATTATGCCCAGGACAAGAACAGACAAACGACAGCAGTCACGTGAAAGAGAATATCTCAATAGGTGACAGATAATTCAATAAAGTATCAATCTCATACAAGTCACAACCAGCAGGACGAGGTACATTAAAACGACAATGATTCAGGAACGACCATAACGACAAAAGATCATAAACAATGACATATAAGTGCATGCGGCAACACAAAATTGTAACGCCCGTATGGGGTTAACAATTTTTAAATAAATAAAATAAAAATTAAAAAATAAAGATAAAACATCAAAGTAATTTGTCCGGGACTTAAATAAAAACTCTCAAAATAAAAATAAAACATAAACAAATAAAAAAACCACAATTTAATGTAGCACCTTAAATTTTAATAATATACAACTATTATCATCATCATTTCAACCCTCAACAAATCTTAATACAGTTACAAAAAGTAACAATTGATGCTTACATTATCATGCAGATCATTCTTTGCATTCGAAGTCATCCCAACGTAATATAATTACATAGCTTCCTCAACTATTTTTCTTGTAATCATCTCATATTTAATAAGTCCTGAAAAGAGGAAAATATAAGGGAATGAGCGACAACATGCTCAGTAGGAAAAACATTACTTACCTTAAGGTTTTATTTATTACCATATTAAAACTGCATGGTTAGTTAATTTACATCATATACCAGATTATGAGGTTTATTATGATCATATCTCATGGATACCATAGTTCATCATTACTAAGTTTCACACTTATACATATATACAAATATTACAATTCATCATTATTCCTAGGTATCCATATTAGATAAAGTAACACTCCACTTATCGAAACCCAAATGGGCGAGCTAGGCCACCCTCCAAACATTCCGAGGGTATTTCGGTGAGGGGACATTAAGCCCCGAGTCCTCACCAAGTCGATTCCTATAAGTGTGTTCTAGGACTTTCGACCCAAGGAAGCGTCATCACATTCCCCCTATTTTACCTTTTAGGGTAATCGTGTCCAAGGACATAACCACCGCCCTCTTCATATCTCACCATTTCTTTATATACAAATATCATTTGCACCATGCTTCTCAATTTATAACAACATATGTTAATTCATTATGTTCCTCGCTAATCAATACAGGGCGAGTTCATGTCATAGTTTCATATGTGATTATCATATAATAGCAGTTCAATATAGATACATATATCTTGTGGTAAAACAATCAATTTAAATTCTATAAAAACCTCACAAAAGATAAGTAATAGAATCCCTACCTTTTAAGCTTCTCAACAATCTTTTAATCTTGGAATTAATTAATGTTAGCTTCACACACCTTTGATCCTAAGTCGTGCATAAAGACAATTAAAACTAAAACACAACATATAACCACATCCATAAATGAATTAAGTGTAAATGTATATACTTTAGTCTCTAATAAGATTCATAAATCACTTAGGATGGTTTGGAAATGTTGTAAGACATTCAGGGATTAAAAGGTGAGCAAAGTTGGGTTCACTATCTACAATTAGCACATGGGTTATTGGGTGGTTTACTTAAGGTAGACGAGTGGTATATTGCCACTGATAGGTTTACTAATTTCCAACCCGAGAATTGAAAAATTCA